>PVIJ01002449.1:29719-160810 GCA_004024925.1 Scalopus aquaticus | reverse complement strand
AAAAAAAAAAAAAAAAAAAAAAAAAAAAAAAAAAAAAAAAAAGAAAATACAGCTTCTAGTTATAAAATAGGTAAGTCATGGGATGTAAGATATAGCATGGTGACTATAGTTACTTGAAAGTTACTTAATAGATCTGGGATGTCCTAATCATAAGAAAAAAAAGTTTGTAAGTAACACATGTTAATGAGACTTATTGTGAGCATTTCATAATATTGATATATACAAATATCAAAATACTAAATTTTATACCTGATACCAATTTTATACCTGATGCTATAACACTTGTCAACATTGAGATCATTACTGACTTAAAAAGGCCCTAATCTGTAGTATCTTGGTATGCTGAACATAAGTATAACCCTGAAATTTTTTTTAGCTCTCATTTTGAAGATATTTCATATAATTCATTTTATATGTTTCACCGTGTAAATTTATCCAGTGCAACAACATCCTAAATCAGCCTAAAATGATGTAATATTGCATCGCATTGCGTAATACCATTATGCGCACATCATCCAGAGTTGATTGCATCATTTTCTGATGCAATGCAATACTACTGCCAGGTGGCTGCTGAAGTAAGCTGACATCAGCAGTGCACTAGATAAAGCCCTGTTGGAAAGGTTGAGCATTGAAAATATTTCAAACTTTGTCTGCATTGAGACCAGTTCCACATGGTGAGGGACTTCCTATTCCAGAACTTCCAGCAGAATATTCTCTTGATTCATCTGGTAAGGACAAGGGTGAGCCGACTTGTTCTCCTCTTCCATCAGCATGCAGTGATCCAGATTTTCACTGTGGTGCGTCATCAACTCCACACAGACTAACACAGGAAGAACTAAATGACCTGGTTCGTGATTTGGACGTATCCAAGAACAAGGCAGAATTGCTAGGATCAAGACTCTGACAATGGAATCTTCTAGAAGAAGATGTCACAATTACTTTCTATTGAAAGCGCCACCAGCAGTTGGAGCCTTTCTTCAGAAAGGAAAGTACTCTGGTATTCTGTTCTGATATTGAGGGCCTCGTGAATGCCTTAGAAATCACTCATGACCCACAAGAATGGAGACTATTTCTAGACTCTTCGAAACTGAGTCTTAAGGCTGTGCTTTTGCACAATGGAAACCGTCTTCCATCTATTCCAGTAGCGCATGCTGTCCATATGGAAGAGACATACTTAAAGCAGCTACTGAATTCCATTGAGTATTACAAGTACAGCTGGCATGTCTGTGGTGATTTGAAGCTAGTTGCCCTTTTAATGGGACTGCAGCAAGGATGTACAAAATTCATGTCTTTCTTATATGAGTGGGATAGCCGAGTAAGTGAATTGCACTACTTGCGGAATGAATGGACTTGCAGACAAAATGTAGCAGTTGGAGAGTAGAATATCCAGCACCTAGCTCTGGTCAAGGCTCACAAAATCCTGCTCCCACTCTTTCACATCAAACTAGGTTTGATGAAGAATTTCGTGAAAGCCATAGATCAGACCTCGACAGCTTTCTGATACCTGCATGAAAAATTTCCTCTATTCAGCGAAGCACAGATTAAAGAGGAAGTTTTTGTGGGTCCTCAGATTTGAGGGCTCTTCAAAGATGACCGTTCAACAACTTGCTGCAGGGTCATTTGAAACAAGCATGGAATACTTTTCGCCTAGTGTCTACAAACTTTCTTGGGAATGTTAGGGCAGAAAACTACAAGGAACTAGTAGAAGACAAGTTGATGCAGTATCAGAAACTGGCTGCAATGTGTCTTTAAAGATCCACTTCCTTCATTCCCTTCTGGATTTCTTCCCTGAAAACTGTGGCATGGTTAGTGATGAACACGGCGAATGTTTTCATCAAGATATCCCATCAATGGAACAAAGATACCAGGGAAAATGGTCCACTACATTGCTGGCTGACTACTGCTGGACACTCCCCAGAGATGCTCCTGAACAGCTATACGGAGACAATCTAAGAAATCTAAGAAGTAGTCTATGACTTGATTTTTTACAGGTATTAACCATAGACCTATTACTGTTGGCATGCATTTCATGATATAAACATCAATTAATTGCAGATTACAAAAAAACTAGAGCCAAAATTAGAATTTGACTGTCATATTCGTGTTGAGCACTTACAAATGATTGGAAATGACTAATTTTATTTCAGTAACATGACTTTTGTAAAAATTTGTTGACCAGTGTAATCAATTATACCGCAATAAAAAAGGTACCTGTATAAAAGGTAGTGAGAATTAAATGATAGGATACATGTTATGTGCTTAGGCCGATGCCTAGCACTTAAGTACATAATGCTAGGTAGATTCTCCTAGATATTGTTTTCTTTTTAGTAGAAGGAACTAATATGAATATTAAGTGGGTAAAGTTTAAGGAAGAATTCTGAGTCGCCTTAGCCAGAGAAAGGATTATTACCTTTGGAGAGGAATGACTGATCTTTTTGTGAAGAGAGAAAGAGAAAATAACTTATTCATCCACTCTTCTTGGCTCTAAATCAAACTACAAAAAAGCAGCTTTTTGGCAAACTATTTTTCCTCTTTTCCAGTTGCATTCTTTCTTTTTGTAAAGTCAAATGGGCATTTGGAAAAGAAATACACAAAACAAAATTTTCATTGGAATCTGGGATTTAATAATATAAACCCCTGAGGATCTATTATATGTCATGTCAACCAAACTAGAACAATCAAGACAATGGGATCCAAGATGATAGAATAGATAGTTCATGTTGTGGCACAGGAAACACGCTTGTCGTGAGTCATTGAGGTCATAGTCCCTGTAATATGATTTGTGGGATATCTTTGAAGAGTTAAAAATTATAATATTTTCAGTTAGTTTCCATTTACCATGGCCTCCTCTCAGTTCCTGATATTTTGAAAGTTGGTAGATTATTTTAACATAATACTTTTAGTGCCAAATTTTACTTTTCATATATTGAGTAGATATTAAGGAAATTGCCTTTTCACTTTGCCTTTGGTTTCTTTATTTACATTTCTTGTCACCAGCTGCCCTACTCTCTGGGAATCAGAATCCTTAGGTCCAAGGAGAGATAAGCATAACTAGAAAGTATTGTTTTCCTGTCCCTTTCCTTCAGAACTTAAAGAAGCATGTGCATAGTGCAGGAAGCACAAATTGGGGCTTGTAGACTCAGGGCTGTTTTGTTCAGTTTATAGAATAAGATGAAAATCTGAATTTTTCAATTTCTTTTGAAAATTCAGAAGTCATGGCAATAGTTCCCATGTGGACAGCAATGATAAGTGCTTTGTAGGTGTGGCAAAGGTACTTCAGGCTGCCATAGCTTTTGTTCTCTTTCTCCCTCTTCCCCCAGCTTTGTTCCACTTGCTTTGTAAGTTTACATTCCTTTTTTGGTCTCTGACTTCTCTAGGCATTTGAGATTGTGACTTCCAGGGACACTATTAGGTTTGGAGTAAGGGAAGCTAAAATCAGTGGCCTGCTTAGCAGATTCAGTTATACGGTTTCAGCTGTGTGGCATCCTGATCAAGCAAGATGCTTTTCTAATAAATTATTATTTTTTAAATGGCAATAGATGCCTTGTAGAATGAATATAGGACAGTTAAATAACCATTGAACAAGAACTACAGTGCTACCCAATCAGGACTGGTTTTATCGCCAGGACTGTTTTCTGGAGTTTCCTACAATTTCTCTAAGTCAAAATATGTTACCTTTGATGAAAATGTTTGAATTTATTATTTTTCAGGAAGAGTTTTTAGCTTTTAATGCCTAACAGGTTGACAAATTGGTAACCTGCACAGAAAACCAAAAATTCCTCTTACCTCCAAAACTCTAATTTTTCTACATTTAGAAAACATTTTGGTAAAATATACATAATATAGAATTCACCATTTTAACACATTTTTCTGTAGATAGTAAGTTCACATTGCTGTGCAGCCATCACCACTATCCATTTCTAGAACCTTTTCATTTCATTCTCCCAAACAGTAGCTCCTATTCCTCCCTCTCCACACACCTGGTAGTTTCTATTCTGTTTTCTGTGTCTATGAATTTGCCTCTTCTAGGCATCTCTTATAAATGAATTATACAATATTTGACCTTTTGTGTCTGGTTTATTCACGTAGCATATTTTTTAAAGGTACATTCATGATGTGGCATGTACCAGAATTTTATTCTTTTTTATGACTGGATATGCCACATTTTGTTTATTCATTTATTGAATAATGGACCAAAACACTAATCTTATGACTGCACTGCTAAATAGGAGGGTAAATTCTTTTGGGTTCATGTCCTCATTCTCTTGGTGTCTCTCCTCTCTAATCTCCCTGGAACCTTGTACATCAGCACGACTTTCAGTCATTGTGGACTCAAAGCAGTTCTGTTTCCTTTGGCCATTAGTGAAGCTGTTTATATTCCAAGCAATATATATTCCAGCCTTATCCTACCCCACTTCCCTGCTTAACGCTGGCAATGAAGAAATTTCCAACTTGATTCTGACTTTTTAAAAATAACACCTATTATTTATTATTATTTTTATTTAGGTTACGTTGATTTACAACATTGTTTGTGTTCTAAAAGTATAGGATCTTCTCCCTTCAGGTGTTGTTACCACATCTCACTCACCACCAACAACCCATGGTCTACCACCACAGTCTATTCTCCCTCCCGATTTTGCTATTGCCTCCACCTTCCCTTACTCCTCCCTCTCTGGTACCCTCAGTTCTATAGTCTGCTTTCTGGGGTTTGTTGTTAGTTTATCTGACTTGTGGTTCTTCTCCTATGAAGAAGACCTTCATACAGCTCCCTAGATATCAGAAAGACATAGCTTTCTGGTCTCAACTGTGTCATTCACTAACTATACTACATCGAGCTATAATAATCTTAATTATGATAAGAATAATTTGGAGCAGATATTTCAGGCTTCTTTTGACTCATGTATTTTATCATTCAAAACATGCTAACTTGTTATCAGCTTGGTGGTAAAAGCAAAATTTATTGAAATGCATATAGGAGTTTGTAAATTAAATCTTTCTCTCTCTGTATACACACACACGCATATGAGAAAGGTCTTGGTAAAGGTGTTTTTACCATGAATAAAACTATAAGATTACCGTGAATAAGACTATAAGATTTCTGTCCACAGCTGTTAGAAATAAATAACAATTTCTTGCTGTATCGATAAATGGGACTGTGTAATGAAGGGAATTTGTTTTGGAATAGATTTTGGGTCTGAAAGCAGTGAAAAAATATCTTTTTTGAGCATTTTGAAATTTCAACTAATAAATTTGGAAACAGCTTCAATACATTTTATGACTCTTTGATATAGTCACAAGAGTTACTAATGTTTATTACTTTTGTTTATGCCTGTTTGGGCAGGATACCTGACTTGATATGCCTGACTATATCAGAAAAGAAGTGAGAAAGTCAAACACATATATTGATAAATTGATAAAGCTGGCATAGACTTCACAAGATTTTTGAATTACCTAGTTAAGTAAAATTTCAAAAAAAATCAGCCAGATAACTGGGAGTCATTATTGTGCTTTCAACTTTTAATTCACCTAGAATACATAATTAACTGATGACTTATTATCACTATTTCATAAAAGGAAAAACAATCTAACACTAAAATGTAGGACTTATTTCAGAATTAGCAACAGATTTTTA
The DNA here is from genome assembly GCA_004024925.1 of Scalopus aquaticus. Taxonomy (NCBI): domain Eukaryota; kingdom Metazoa; phylum Chordata; class Mammalia; order Eulipotyphla; family Talpidae; genus Scalopus; species Scalopus aquaticus. The sequence goes on along the minus strand of PVIJ01002449.1, from coordinate 155,178 downwards.
AATAAAACCGCGTATCATATCACTATTTTTCTCATTACCATTGTAAATTTGGTTGTGAATCAATGCTTGGGAATAATTGATAAAAATATAACTTCTGAGATTTAGAGGAAGGGAAGATTATAATTGCCTGTACTGATCAAAAGTAGAAAGGATGGAGGCAGAACTTGGACAAAAGAGCAATGTTTGGGAAAGAAAAGTGTTCAGGGAAGTGAAAAGTTTCACTGGTTTCAGATATGCTGAATATCTGGGCTGAAGTTTAGCAAGCAATTAGACCTAGAGATAAAAATTCAGATATCTATAACTTTGAAGTAGTGGTAGCAACCATCAAATTTGACTAAATATCCTGAGGAGAAAATGTGTGGTAGATCAAGCAAAGGGTAGCTTGTTAGAAGTTAAAGGCATAGTTTCTGAAACCATACCGCCTTTATTTGAATCCTGGTCTAATTAATCACCATGTGTGTGATTTCAGTGAGGATACCTTACTGTGTTGCCTTGAGAAGTGATTGAGTTAATATTACTCGAAACACCTAGAATATTGCTTGGCAGGTAGTATATGGTATAAGGTGTTAGCTATTGTTTATTTGTTAGTGGATTATAAGGCCTTTAAGTAATATGTTATAAATAGTGACAGGCAATAGCTCCTGTGTAGAAAGTGGAGAAATTCCGAATCTCTTATTTTTAAAGTTATAGAGAAAGTTGTGGAAGCAAAGAGGAGATAAACTCAAATTCTAGAGAGGGGAAAATCGCTTCTCATATGAATTAATATGACCAGCTGTTTTTTTCCCTGAGAGCAGTTGCCAAGTTTAGGCATGTTCCTCAGATTGGATTTAGACCAGACTGAGTCCCCAGGGGAAAGGAGAAATCAAAGAGCTTTTAACAAGTTGTGTGGACTAGTCTGACAGATGAAAATCTAGGTGAGGCCAAAATGCAAACCCTCCTCTATACCACCCCATCAGTAGACACTTGTCAATTGCTGTGCCAGTGTGGGAGAGTGAGGGCTAGCTTAGAAAAGCCAAGTAAAATTTTTTACCGTCTCATGGTGCTTATGAGACTTTCTAGGTTCCCACACTTCTTGATTTTAGGACCCCTTTTCAATTTTAAAAATTGTCACCTCAAGGAGATTTGCTTCAGTGGGTTACATTTGTAGATATTACTATATCATAAATTCAGAAATTAACAGCAAGAAAAATCTTAATTATTTATAAATTTTTAAATAATAGAAATAAATCATTACATGTTAACACTAATGAACATTCTTTTTGAAAAATAATTTTATTTTCCAAAACAAAAGATATTTTTTGTGAATAGTTATATTATTACAAATTTCTGACTTAAAAGCAGACAGCTGAATTTTCATTTTTGCTTCTGCCTTCAGTTTGTCGCATAGTATTGTTTTGATTGAAGTAAATGAAGACAATCCATCCTCGCACAGATAAGTAGTTGGAAAAAGGGAACAATAATTTAATTGCTTTTTCAGATAAGTGTGAATATTCCTCTTTGATCCCATGCCAAAATTCTACAGGTGGTAGTTTCTTAAAAGTTAGTTGTGGTGTAGAATCTAAAACCGTATCAGTGAGCTTTTTGTATTTCATTACATTAAAATCCATTGTTCTGTGTGGCATTTTGAATGAATCTTTTACCCATCATAATTTTGTTATCATGCATTGGTTATTTGGAAATATTGGTTCACTTAGGTATTTGAATCTTCCAAATATTGGTATGGATCATTATACAATATCAGACACCCTCCCCCCGTCATATTTGTTAACATCACCATTAATGTCATTAGAAGTCATTAAATATTGGAAATTTGTTAAGGTCATGGTGGCTAAAACAAGTTTGTTGCAATTCCAATTTTTGCCTGTAAGTTCAGATTTTATTGTGAGCAACAAATACTGTTATTATTTTTTTAATCCCTTGAACTAACAGTTTCACCCACATTCATTTTTGAGAAAACACCTGTGACGTATCCAATTTTAAAGACCACAATCTATCTATTGCTTGTTCTTTCAAGTAAAACGTATAGAAAAGTAGATAATACAGCTTTTGACTCAAAGAATCACACAAATGCTTTTCATTAAGATAACTGTCTTACTTTGGTATACAACAGAAGACTTTGTGCATGCTTTCCATTTTGTAACTTGGGTTATTAAAAAGTTATATACCAGAGGTCCAGATTTAATAAAATTAACTACTTTTACAATTTCATCAAGGATGCTCTTAAGCTTTGTTAGTATTTTTCTCACTGAGTACAGTGCACTGAGGACTATAATACACAGTTGGTGTCAGTGCCTTGATTTGTGCTAAGACTCTAGCAATTTTATCCACTATTGCTTTGATATTGTCAGTGTTATTGTCAACAGTGAGAAAGGCAAATGTATCTTAATATTATTTTATTGCAGTTTCTATTTTATGGACCTTTTCCCACCCCTGAAAAAAAATCTGAGGGGCCTGTACCAAACAACTGACAGTTTCATCCCTGAGACATTTAAAAATAAAGGTAAATAGAGTGTAACTAAAGTTACATTTCATTCCCAACCTAGTTCAGTCCTTTCTGTCTCACAGAGGAAAGGCCAAATCCTCTCTAGGAAACAGTATCACCTACAGTCTCTATAGTTATTTTATATATAGTGTTTGACATATAATCAAATATGGAAAAGGACTTTGCTTCTTACCATGAGAAGATAACAAGATCTGGAATTGCCTTTTCTACATAAACAACTAGAAAATTGGACAAGATACTTGAAGCAACTGTCTCACAGATTGGATATCAGCTAGCACAACACAAATTCCTAAAAGAAGGGAAAGCAATTGATTGCTTTGACTATTTGCCTGGAGACAATTTCCAATGTTGGCACAAGGAGGGGAAGCCCAAATAGAACTTGGTGGCTTTGCTGAGCAGTGTGAGGCATAGGTCAGTTTGGGGAAGGCAGGGTGGTTAGGATTTATAGGAGAGTGTACCAGAGAAAAAGAAGTTAACACAGAGAAAGGCTCTAGTCATCTATATGGGAGTTCCTTTGAGCCCTGCCCATAAGTAAGATGAAACTTCAGAGGCTAGACAAAGAATAATATCTAGGAAAAGTGTTATTGAAGAACTGTAAATTGAACAATGCCCATAGCTCATTCAGGATCAGAAATCACTTGAGTTTCTACCACCAGAGTAAAAATGATCTTATTGAATACATGGGGTATTCAAGGGAAATTTCTGAAAAGTCAGTCCTTTCCAATAGGACTACATTAGCTCTGGGATAGAACATTTTAGACCCACCTAAACATAAGCCCCATGTGGATCACATTGGTTCACATGTAATTAAACTGCCTGCTTTAAAAAAGTGCAATCTTCTTTAAAAGAATACAAGAAATCCTAACACATAAAAACATAAAATTAAAAATATTTGGCGTACAGTAAAAAATTACTGGACATGTCTAGAAATGGGAAAATTATGGAATTAGCAGAAAATAATGTTGAAGCACCTACAAAAATGCTTAATATGTTCACATAATTAAAGGAAAATATGAACATTTTAAGTAGATAAATGGAAGATGTAAAGAACTAAGTGCAATTCCTAGAGGCAAACTGTAAAGTATAGTAAAATAAGTTTCACTTGATAGTATTATAGACAAGTCAGATATTGCAAAAGAAAAGATCAGTGATCTTGAGAAAAAAAATCTTATCAGAATGAAGGTAGAGAGAAAGAAGACTGAAAATTTTATAGGACCTCAATATTTGGAACAATATCAAGTGGTTTAAAATATAAATAATTGAAGTGCTAGATTTGGGACAGAAAATATATTTGAAGAGATAAAGTCCTAAATTTTCTAAAGCTGATGGAAAGTATAAACTTAAGATCCAAGAAACTCAACCTACCCCAAGCAGGATAATAATAAAGGAAATCCCACAAGAATATGTCATAATCAAGTTGCTGGAAAAAAACTGATAAAGAGAAAATCTTAAATTCACATGGAAAAAAAACCCAGTCATTTTAAGTACAGAGCACAAAAGATAATAATTACAGACATCTACTAGAAATTATAAAAACCAGAAAACAATAGAATGGCATCTTTAAAGTATCAAAAGGAAGGACTTGTCAACCTATACCTGTTGAAAATCTCTTTCATTAAAGGAGATGAAATACATTTTCAGACAGAAGAGAAACAGTAACTGATGGAAACATTGAACTACATTAAAAAAAATTAAGAGTTATGGAAATACTAAATGATGTGGGTAACTATAACAATTCTTTTTTCTTAATCTAAAAATTTAAAAATTATTAAGACAAAAATAATAGCAATATATTGTGAGATTATAACATATGAGGTAGCAAAATGTATGAAAACAGAACAAAGTATAGGAAGGAGAGAGTGGAAGTATACTGTTGAAGTTATTGTATATCATGGAGTATAATATTATTAAAGATAGGCTATGATAAGTAGAAGATACATACTGTAAATACTAGAACAAGCAGTTTTCTTTTTAAAAGAAAGAAGTAATAGCCAAATAGTAGAGATAAAATAGGATACTACAAATAAAAACACCCCACTCAATCTAGAGGTAGACAGGAAATGAAAAAAAAGGAACAAAGAATAAATTAGACAAATAGTAGCAAGATGGTAGATTTATTATATTAAATCTCATCAATAATTATATTAACTATGAATGATGTAAATACTCCAGTCAAAAGGCAGTTTTTGGAATACATATAAAAACAAGAAACACTCTGCTACCTGTAAGAAACTCATTATTAATGTAAAGACCAAAGGGCAGAAAAATTTATATAATATGTAATCATTAGGCTACAATAATTAGAATGCCAGAATGGCTATGTTAATTTCAAAGTAGACTTCAAAACAAAGAATATTATAAGGAATGAAGAGAGACATTTAAAATGATAAAGTCAATTCATTAAGAAAGTATAACTGTTCTCAATGTCTGTATGTGTAATAATAGAGCTTCGGAGTATGTGGAGCAAAAACTGACAATTGAAATAGAACCACAATTATAGTTGGTGGTTTTAGCACTTCTTTCAGTGATTGATAAAACAAGTGCTCATAAAATTCATAGGATATAGAAGACTTAATACTAAGAACTAACTTTACCTAATTGGTATTTATAGAACATATCTCCCTAAACTGCAAAATAAATACTCTCAACTGCACTTGGAACATTCACCTACATTGACATATGCTAGGTGATCAAAAAGATATTCTCAATAAGTTGAAAAGTTTTAAAATCATACAGTATTCTCCTGAGCAAAACCAGAATTAAATTAGAATTTTGTAACAGAAGGATATCTGGAAAACTCTCAGATATTTAGAAATGAAACAACAGTGTTCTAAATAACTTGTATAAAATAAGAAGTCACTTTAACACAATGCTTTAACAAGATAGAAAGGAAGAACAAAGTAAATCCAAATAAAAGTAATATGGGACAGAAATCAGTAAAATAGAAAATGGGTAAGCAATAGAGAAAAATTAATAAAACCAAATGCTGATTTTTGAAAAAATGAATAGCCCACCCCTATCAGAAATGATATTGATAAGTGCAGGTAAAGACATGGGCACTTTTAAGGTTGAGCATGAAAATGTTCTGTGTTGAGTATGGGGCAGCAAGAGAGGAGCCAGAACAGAGATTTAAATTCAAGAAGGGGAACGCCAAGTTTGAGGTCTTGATGAAACTGTTTTGAGATCATTCAGAATGTGCTTGTACTTCTGAAAATAAAATGGAAAGTTTAGGGAGTGCAGGATGAATGTCCGGGGACCCAAGAAGTCATCTAGTGATATTGATGAAGTGAACATAAAAGGAAGGGGGAGGGGAATAATCTCCCTTTTAAAAGAGTTAAATGTTTGCTTTTCCCTTGTGAAAAATTCTTTGACTATTTCTGCATTAAAAGTTAAGATGCTGAAAAAGACTTTGATGCATTTTTTTACTCTAAGATTTACTCTAAGATTTAAATTATCTTGAAATTGTACTTGGTAAGAAAAATACCTGAAAATTTCTTTTTTGAGAATTTTCAAGATGGAAAATGGAACTGAAAAACCAGGAGATACGTCATTGTTTAAGTGGTCCCTTCATCTCTCTTAAGATGATTTCCAACAACAAATATAATTTCCTCTTACTGTTATTTTGTGCTGCCATAGTTAATATCTGATAATTTTATTTACTATAATCTAAGTAGAAGATGGCAAAGAAAGGCTCTAGTAGGTATGTTTCAGGTGAAGGAAAATCATTGGACTGAATTCTCAGATAATTTTTAGTAAGAATAATCAAGGATTAATACTGACATAAAGTTCAGTCTTCATAGGTAGGTATTCTTTTTTGACAAAAAGATTTTCTTATTTGAAAAATGGGTAAAGTGCTTCTTGTAAAGTATTTATTAATATTCCTGGCAAAGAGAGGATTGATTCTTTTTCACCAAGCATTAAATTCTGGGTAGTAGATTGTAGGGTGTTTTTTTTCCTCCATTTGTTTTTGTGCTTGTTTGAATTGCTTGAATTTTAAAATAACGGGCATGTATCTTCTTTTTCAATACCTGTGGAGTTATTAACAAAATGCTTAACATAGGAAACAAAGTAAAATATTTACTGAATAGATGAATGAATAAAATGGAATTTATGGGAAAATTAAGGATAACAATTGAAAGGGAAAAAACATAATGAAAAATATTTGCTTCTAAATGATTTCCTTACCCCTCTCTGTAGTTTTTCCCCCTGCTCTGAGGAGATCTTTTTAGTAACTCTCTAAGGAAAGTGAAATTCCTTACCACAGCCTACAGAGTTGTTCAAAGAGTTAATTAAAAAATAAAGTCTGCTTGCTACCAGTTAGGATAGGAGGAGGTTAGTCACTTTTTAGTATCTTTCTGTACTCTTCCTTTATCCTTAAAAAATAGGATTTTTTTTTTTTTTACCTCTACCAATTTATTTCTTTATTATCTCTCTTGAACTATAGGAATAGTGTTGTGGGCTTCCCAGTTCATCACTGATCTTTTAAGTAATGGGATTTCTTTTCCAACAGCATGTTGCCATTATCTCTTACACTTACGCCCTAAATGTAAAATTTGAATGAAAAGGAAGTTATATTAAAAATTCTTTTGATCATGTCATTTTTTCTTCTGCATCACTTCTCCCCCATCCCCTTGGCAATTCAGAGCACTTATTGAAAAATTGTTTTGTATTTTGTATAACTGGGAGTTACAAAAGAAAGTCAAAATTTTTTTTTAGATGTGAAGAAATCCAATTAGATTTTCCATTGATTATTGGATAGCACAAGCTCATTTGATATTCTTTAAATTTTCCACAAAGGATGTTAAGAGTGAAGGTAGAGGGCCTCCGTGGTGACACAACAGGTTAAGCACAGCACTATGAAGCTGTCTAGAGCCACTGCAGCACGAGTTCGATCCCCGGGGAGATTCCCACATGGTGCAGCAGACCTCTCCTGCCTCACCCGCTGCTCCCCTCAGCAGTGTACTTCAATCGAGCTGCTTATTCTGCCCTCCATTCTGTCTCTGGTGAATCCTCTCACAACCCCACACCTCTGGCCTATACCCCAGCTTGTATGCATAAATAAATACATCTTAAAAAAAATTTTAAAAAAGTGTGAAGGTAGAATTGGATCCTCCATCACGTGAGCATAATGTACTGTTTTTTCCAGGACAGTTCTGGTTTTTATCTGTTTTCCTGGTGTAATTTATTTTAACCTACAATGTTTAAGGAGTTTATTAACAATAACAGCAAAATTCACCAGAATTATTAGCAAGGTAACTTTGGATAACTGAAAGAACTTCTCCTTATTGAATATACATCTCAGAGATTAGAAGAGCTCTCTCTGTAAAAGAATTCACCTCAAAACAATGCAGATATTAAAAAAGTCCTTTTTTAAAAAAGCTCGTGTCTTCAGTATGAATTTTCAAAGCTTAATCCTTTGCTCTGGAGCGGTGCCCTCCACGGCGCCCCCTGGGGTTTAATGTGTCCACTCCAGTGGTGCCGCTACGGTGCCCAAGCGGTTTGGAACTGGATATGTTTATTTCTGATGTGTGATAAGATATTCTTACTGCAATTACTTTCATGGACCAGGCTCAGCCTGCGTCCTTAGCCAACTCTTAGCTTAGCTTAGTTAGTCTCAGCTTAGCATTGTGATACATCCTGACAAACCGAGGCTGCATCTTGGGGATTGTTTTACTAAATATCACACAAAAACTAATTACAGAGTGTAATATTTAACAGATTTTGTTGTATTAAATGTAAAAATAAATAAATTGGTGAAATTTTATTATTTGTATACGTTTGTTTGAGTATAACATGATTTCAAAGTACCTGTAAAACGCTTCCCTAGTATAGCTGAAATCATCTCGGGTTGCTGGTTCACCCGTGTGAAAAAGACCTCGAGTGCAAAGGGTTAATACAGTTGTAAGATGACACGATGTGAAGATTATGTGGATTAAAAATTTGTGTTCTAAAAACTGACTGAAATACTATAGTGACCCAGAGTGAAAATATCAAGGAAATGTTCAACCTTATATATAACACCAAATTCTCATTTACACATATCCAGGGGCTAAGCTGGCAAAGTACCTTTCTTCTGTCTTATAAAAACTATAACACTCATCTTTTCTGTGGTTCCAGGTTTTGATTCTTTAAGAAACTAGTGTTTCTTAAAGCTACCTTCTATCCCAAAAGCAAATCTACTGAAGAGAGGGAACACTTCATGTACACACTTAAATCTCTGCCTGCACACAAAATTTCATTCTCATATTAAGTTCTATAAAGATCTACTGGCTAGGAATCTTGGAGTAACGTATTACAATAAAAAATTTGATGAATATGCATCATCTAGGCTATGTTATTAGTGAGTGCAGAAAAAAGTAGAGAAAGTAGGGGTGAGCTACATCTCTACAGCTGTAGGGGTATCTTAATATCTGCCCCCTATTCCCTATGAGCAAGACAATCTCAGTTTTATTAGATGAAATTTCAGATTATAAGTTCTAAATGACATCCTGGCATAGGTTTTTAAATATCCTTTTATCTGGAATAATTTTAGATTTACAGACAAGTGCAAAGATATAAAAAGTTCCTGTGTACCCTTCACCCAAGTTCCCCTATTGTTAACATCTTGCATATAACTCTGGTATGTTTGTAAAAACTAAAAATTTTACAGTAGTGCATTACTATTAACTGAACTCTATACATCATTCAGTTTCACTAGTTTTTCCATTAATATCTTTCTTCTGTTCCATGACCCAATTCAGGATACCATATTGCATGTAGATGTCAAGGTCTCCTTAGTCTCATCTGTTCTGTGACAATTTAATCAGTCTTAATCAGACTTTAAAGGTATACTGAGAAAATTTGTGATCACCTCATTCATACTATCTACCCAGGATCACTAGAGACTATTTATTTAAATGAAAACTGCTGACATTTCTAGAATATAGGTTACTACTTTAGTCATGCAAGTCAGAATTCTGCTCACAAGTCAGAGGCCACAGGTGAATCTGCAGGCCTTTCATCTCATTTTTAGGTTTAACCAGTCAGGCTTCCAATCAGGTGGCCAGCCAATCCTTTTGGCCTTTTTCACAGGTGGTGGGGAGAAAGGAAGCAACAGTGTAGTTTTCACATGTCAAGGTCTAATAAGGTCAAGGCAGACCCTCTTTGGGGATATCTATTCCACAATGGATCAGAATATCAAAGCATAGTGTAGCAATTGGCAGACACTTGACAGACCCATCTGACTTGTTTGAGGGGGCAGTGACTTGTAGATTAACTTGTTTCACTAATGATCTTCCTCTCATGAGACTGAATTCAAATGTAAGATTCTTGTGCATTGCTTGGTTTGGCTAAAAAATAGCAAGGAGAGCCCAACCCTAACTTTGGACTTTCCTAGTTTGTTTTAAAAAAAGATTTTTTTTGCATTCTGCTCTTGGGTTCCATCCTTCCTTCTGCCCTCCCTTTCTCCCTCCCTTTCTCTCACATTGGTTTGTGATGTTGTTTGTGATTTGGAGGTATAAGATTTCTCCCCTCGGGTTTTGTCATCACACCTATAACCAAAGCACCTATAGTCCTCCACCATAGTCTATTGTGTTCCCTCCCCACTTTGTTCTTCTCCTTTCATCTCCTCCCTTTCTCAGTAGCCTCAGTTCTACAATCAGATTTCTAGAGTTTATTATTGGTTTGGTTTTATCTGACCCTTTCTTCTGTTTCTCTGTATCTTATGGTTTAGGTCTAAGAATCAAGTCTTTTACCCAGTTTGAATTCATTTTTGTGTATGGTATGAGATAGTGTTCTAATTTAATTCTCTTGCATGTGGCTGTCCAGTTTTCTCAACACAATTTGTTGAAGAGACTTCTCTTTCTCTAAGGTATATTCTTAGCTTCTTCGTCTTAGATGAACTATCCATATAGGTGTGGGTTTATTTCTGGGCTCTCAATTCCATTCCATTGGTCTGTGTGTCTTTGTTCCAGAATCATACTGTTTGATTGCTGTAGCTTTATAATATAGTTTGAAGTCTGGAAGTGTGATGTGACCATTCTTCTTCTTTGTTGTTAGGATTATATAACCTGCTTGTGCCCTTTGATGATTCCATATAAGTTTCAGTGATGTTTGTTATATTTCCCTGAAGAATGCCACTGAAACATTGATAGGGATTGCACTGAATATGTATATTGCTTTGTTATTCACTCATTCTTTTTGGCCATGATTTTTAAAATAATCAGTGTAAGTAGCAAGAGAGAAACTAAGAGCCAGATGAAAAAAGAAAACTGGTAATTGCTGAAATTTTGCTTGGACACCTTTCCTCCAACCCAGTTTGTTGACCACATTCCTATAGGATACAGGAAGTCTGTAACATCAAGAAATAATAACTGGTCATTAACAATCTTCTTAATTGAATCATTTAAAAGAATAGAAAAGAATAGAATTTCTAATGTTTTAAGTAGTTGTAGTGATATACAAGAGATAAAATAAGAACCTAAGTCCTTGGTTTGAATTTTGCCTTGTTCCAAGTTATATAATTCCTCTGTAAGTCAGGAAAAATTGTCTGTCAGGGTTGTTTTAATGATTATATCAGATAAAGTCTATTCCTGGCATGTGCCTGCATCAGAGTAAGAGCTCAACAGATATTATGTCCCTCCCTTCTTATTAGAGCCGTTGACAAATTTAGTGGCTTTATAAATAGTTCCTTAAGGAATTAGCATCAAATGTATCATAGACCCTAAGATGCTTTAAGACCCAGCTGATTGTTTTGGTTCTGGAGTTGTCTGTCTTCCTTCATTCTTACTAGGTCTTACTAATATATACTTACCAGTTTTCTATTCCACAGGAATATTTTCACTCAAAAATAGCCTAAATCAACATTCTAGGGAGCATTTAACATTTGCTTTGAGAAAGGAGCTATAATAATTATTTAGTAGATTATAAGGGAAGCTGTCACTTGAAATAAATGAAAATATGGGAACATGTAATCTGCAGATTACATGCCACTTTGCCACTTCAGATTGCCCGGAATCTTACTATATTCAGTTTAACCTTAGGCTGTTTTCCTCCTTAAAATGGGAGTTAGAAAGAAAATTTAAAATATTTTATTTCCTTTTCCATTATACCTGATCTTAGAGTACTCCAATCCTTTGCTAAAAAGTTGGCCGATTTATCCCAAATTGAATAGCTGTGGTAACTTACAAATAGAGCTTTCTTGATGAGTTTTCATAGGGAAATATCATATTCACTGTGGTCTTCTTTGACTTCTGGTTGTTGACATTTTCTTCAAGCATTAATTACATCTATATTTAAAGAGGTAAAAAGGAGAATTGTTCAGCTTGTACATTGGAGGTTTAGAGGTACCCAGGTTTTCTTATCATCACACAGAACTGTCTTGTCTTCTGCCACTTGAGAGAAGGCAATCAGATACATTATTCTAGAGTTGTTATCTGTTGGTCTAGAATTGATGTTTGCTAAATGAGGAAAGAACAAAATTGATACTTGAATACCCTGCATTGTAACCAAAGAGGGAGAAATTAAAATTTTATTATTCTTTAATATGAACTTCCTTATCTTTGAAATACACTCCAGCTATACTTAGATGGCAGACTTAAAATTCAACGCTGTAAACTACACCATGCTATCTTTGGTGGTCCTTCAATTTTGCAGATGTTATTGAATGCAAAGTTCCCAACAGAAACTGCAGATCAAGACTTTGTTTTCCTGATTAAATTCTTTGTGGAGATCAGTCTGGTGGTGTATTCATATCTTTGCTTGGTATTGTTTTCTTCGAATTTTGAAGGTGATTTTGTGTAAATGATTCAGTGAAGAGTTGCTGATGTTTTCACTGAAACACATTCCACTAATCACTGGTGAACAGTCTCTGAATTGCTTAAGGTTTTGCCAGTAATTTATACTAAAATATCTGGACCTACCTCAGAATGATGATTCTGTAATGTTTTATAAACCTGCCTTTGCTCTTGAGTATAATTCAGAGCTAACTGTAATTACTGAATGTGAGAGGATGTTCTCAGAGGACTTTCTTGCTCCCTCATCACTCCACTTCCTTGTGGTTCTGCAAACCGGTGTTTAAAGCTGTGGTGTATTTTTCAGAGTTGAGGAAACTTTCTCATTGTTGAAGGTCTTTCAGGCTTCTTTCTGTGCTTTATAATTGTTCATTAGCATTAGTAAAGTGATTTTTTTAAAAATTACCAAATAGTAATAAGTTTTGTAGGAATATGTATGCTGTCTCTAATAATGGTTCCTTTTCTTAGTAGCTAAAAAATATCTAAAAAAAAAGTTGTCAGTTTTCTTATGGATCAGGACAAATGCATGACATGTTTATCTTATTAGCATATCTTTTAGAAAATAAATTTTCCTACAATTCCATCATGATAATATAACATATCTATATTTTGGGGTAGCCTTTAATATTTTTCCTTTTTTTTTTTTTTAAAGATTTATTTTTTATTTATACATACAAGCTGGGGTATAGGCCAGAGGTGTGGGGCGGTGAGAGGGTTCACCAGAGACGGAGTGGGGAGCAGAACAGGCAGATCAGAAATACACTGCTGAGGGGCGCAGTGGGCGAGGCAGGAGAGGTCTGCCGGCCATGTGGGATTCTCCCTGGCTGGGCGTCGAACTCGCGTCGCCGCTGCCAACAGCTCCACAGCGCAGCGCCCAACCGCTGCGCCACCGGGGAGGCCCTATTTTTCCTTTTCAAATGTATTCATATTCATGTTTTACATAGGTGTCATAAGGTCTATGTAGTTGTGTTATACTTTTCATTTAGGCTAATGAACATTTTCCATGTTACTAAAGTCATATTTTTTAAATGGCTGTCTAAAATTCTACCCCGTTGAATCTAACCATTTCCTTCATATCCAGCTTACCCCCCTGCAAGTTTTTCAATGGTAAATATTCCCATCAGTACTAGTCCTACTGTCATACTTCTCCATTAATGCTTTGTGTGTGTGTGTATACTATAAATATATTTTATGTGAAAATAAGAAATAAAGAAAAATCCTCAAGTACACTGTGGTGTTTTAATGAAGAATCAGTACTATAAAATTCACTGACTCTATTATAGTTAAAGAAATAACTAAGCCTGGCAACAAATTGAGTGCCCAAAGAAGAACGTGTGAAAGCTGAATCAGAAAGATATTTGATTAATTTTATAGTGCCATCTGTAGTATATATTCTTTTTATCTCAAAGAAACACTAAATACTTGGCGAAATGTTTATTCTTTGTGTAAGAAGAATTGTGTAAGAGAACACTCTGAATGGATTGGCAAGATTTACTCTGGCACTTTGAATTTAATGAAGCATAAAAAACATTAATGCAGACCTGAGTTCTTGGTTCAGTCAGTTAACTCTGGTGCTCAGATTCAGTGAAAGCCGGTTAGGGGTCCTGCCCTATTTCTGCGTTGTTATCTATATTCTTCACAAAACCCTGTGAATAGATTTTATCTTGATTGTACTAATAAGCATTTTGAAGCTCAGATAGCTTAAAGACTTGTGCTGAACCATCCAGGTAGTAAATGGTCAAGCTGATGTCAAGCCCATATTGCTAGACTTAAAAATCTAGTGCCCTGTATGTATTTTGTAACTATTGTTGGTATGTAAATAGTTGTTTTTTGGTTTTATTGATTTTTCTCTACTGTTTTTCTATCTTTTATTTCATTGATAGTCATTCTAAATGTTATTCCCTTTCTCATGTCTGTTGAGCACAATAAATTGTGTTGGGACTTTCTTGAGGTTAAGGCTGTTCTTTCTCATCTAACTTTCTTAAGGTGGAAGCTTAGGTTATTATTTGACACCTTTTCTGATTAGAAGCTATAAATTTCCTTCGAAGTATTTTTTTTGTTCCATCCTGTAAAATTTTATACATTGTGTTTTATTTTCATTTGGCTCAAAATATTTAAATATTTTTCTTTATGATTTCTTCTTCTACTACTAGGCTATTTAGAATTGTGCTGTTTAATTTATAAATGTTGATTTTTCCAAATATCTTTCCACTTGGGATCTTTCATTTCATTCTCTGTGGTCAGAGAACATACTTTTAATGATTTCTATCTTCTTAAATTTATTGAGATTTGTTTTGTGCCCAACATATAGAGAATGTCCCATGTGCACTTGAGAAAGATTTATTTATTTATGCATACAAGAGCTGGGATGTAGGCCAGAGGTGTGGGGGTGGTGAAAGGATTCACCAGAGACAGTGGGGAGCAGAACAGGCAGATTGACCGAAATACACTGCTGAGGGGAGCAGCGGGCGAGGCAGGAGAGGTCTGCTGCGCCATGTGGGAAGCCTGGCGGAGCTTGTGCTGCAATGGCTGCAGATTGCATCATAGGCTGAGACTTAAACCCTTGCACCACCAGGGAGGCCCCTGTCCTGTCAATTATTAAAAGTTGCAGTATTGAAATCTCCGACTATTATTACTGAATTGCCTGTTCTCATAATGCTTTTTTTTTAAATTTTGGTTCTCTACTGTTAAGTGTATATATATGTTTATATTGGTTATATCTTCATGATTTGCTGCTACTTTTATGATTATGAAATGCCCTTTATTGTCTCCTAAAACATTTCTTGTCTCAAACTCTATTTTTTCTCATATATAGTCTTCCAGATTCTCTATGGTTACTCGTTGCATGTATATCATTTTCAATCCTACTTCTTTTAATCTCTGTCTTTTTGGATACAGTGTCCAGGTGGGTCTTGGTTTTAAATCTAGTCTAACCATTCCTACCTTTTGAGTAGGTTAGTTCATTTTTATCTTATCTAATTATTGATATGTTTGGGTTTAAGTCTGTCATTTTGCTATTTGTTTTCTATTTGTCTCATGTTCCATCTTTTATGTTATATAAACATATTTTGGTGTACCTTTTGAATTTCTCTAATTTTTTTTAATTGTATGATTTTTCAGTTATTTTCTTAGTAGTTCTTTAAAGGATTGTAATATGCATTTTAATTTATCACAGTCTGCTTCAGAGTAATGCTAGCTTTAATTCCACCAAAATATAGAAACTTACTCTGATATATGTCATTTTCCCCTTTCTGTTGATATTATATATATCTGTATATGTTATAAACCCATCAATACAGTATTATATTATTTTACTTTATATATCTTATCTTTATGAGAGAAAAAAATGAAGAAAAAAGGCATTTACGGAATCTTTTGCATTTACCTACATATTTACCATTTCCTGGGCTTTTTATTACTTAAAATGAATTCAGATTACTGTCTGAAATAACTTCATTCTATGTGAAGGACTTTTTAGATTTTTTGTAAGTAAAGTGTGATAATTTTTTCTGATCTTTTATGGGAATGTCTTTACTTTACTCTTATTTTTAAGGGGTAGTTTCAGAATATAGACTTCTTAGTTGCCAAATTCTTCTCCCCAACTTTTAATATATCATTCCATTTTTTCTGGCCTCTGGCCTCCATTGTTTCTGGTGAGAAATCAGCTGTTGATTAAATTGTTATTCTTGGCATATGATGAGTCATTTTCCTCTTGCTATTTTCAATATTTTCTCTTTGTCCTTCAACAGTTTGCCTATGATGTGTCTAGTTTCTTCTGTATTTGTTCTGTGTAGGATTTCATTTAGTTGCTTGGCTCTATAAATTAATGTGTTATTTTGTCAAATTTAGGAAGTTTTTGGCCAATATTTCTTCAAATATTTTGTCCTTTGACAGGAAACATACATTAGTAAACTTGATATCTCATCAGTCTCTGAGGTCTGTTCATTTTTCTTTAGCCTTTTTTTTTATCAGATTGAAAAATTCCTATTATCAATCTTAAATTCACTGATTCTTTTTCTACTTTCTTAAATCTACAATTGAATCTCTCTAGTGACGTTTTGATTTCATTTCAGTTATTTTACTTTTTATCTCCATGATTTCCATTTGGCTCTTTAAAATAATTTTTAAACTCTCCTGAGATTTTATAGTCAGTCATTTAATTTTTTTAGATGTGACTTTTTTTGAGCATATTTACTTAGTTTGAAATCTCTGCTAATACAAGATCTAAAGATACAAAATATTTTCTATTGATTGCTTTTTTTATGGATCTCATTTTCTTGTTTCTTGCATGACTCAGAACTTTTTGTTAAGTACTGGATATTTTAGGTTATATATTATTGCAACTCTAATTTGTGACTTTCCCCTTCCATTGGTGATACTGGTTGTTGCTGTGTTTGTTTTATAACTTGCCTAAACTAAACCATTGAAATCTATATCCCCCCCGCCCCCCCGCAGTGTGCAGGTGTTGCTATCTCTGCTTACTATTTTTTCCCTTGTTTTTATTTGCAATCCTGGCTTCCTAGGGGTTGTTCCTGTATCCGCATAGCTTAGTGAGCAGCCAAAGTTTGGTCCAAAGTTATGTGGAAACACTTTGAGCCAGGAAGGCTTCTAATCTCCTGGTAGATCTGTGTGTGAGCTGGGAAGCATACTCACACTTCAGGTGCCCTGGTTTTTACTTCTTGCTGGACCCTCACATGTCTCACCTGCACATACTTGCAGTCTCTGTCAGCTGGGAAATTAAGGGTCATCTCTGGTCAATCCCCAAATATGGGGTCAAATTCTCCTCTGGCTGTCTCACCTGCTGGAACTCCCTGTTAAATCCCTGGCTAATCTATTAGTTAACTGCTTGCTCCAGTCAGGTTTGTCCTACTAAGATTTACAGAGCTACTAGCTATTTCTCTTTGCTTGCCACAGAGATCACCACTGTAACTAACAGTACTCCAACTAAGTGAGCCCCTTCTTGCAGAGATGACAAAGCTGCTGATTTTTACAGCCTGCCTTGCCCTGACTGAACTACTGCACTGAAAAGCCAGAATTGGAGGTGGGAGTAGCGACTGGCAAGGACTTCATAGACTCACACTGTTCCTCCCTGATGTTTAGCAGTTTTCATGAGGTAATATGCCTTTGGATTCCAGAGTGCTAGACTTACTGCTTTTGACTGTTAGTCCAGCTTTATAGTTGCTTTTTGAGGGAAGATTTGTCAAGTACCTCACTTCATCATGATGTAGTTGGAAGTCTAGTGATTTTAAAGCAGTAATGATTTGTGTTGTGTTAAATGTGTGATCTTTTATGTTGTATTACTTATAAATAATGTCTCATTGGCTGGTCTTTGGAAGTTGGGTTCATTTTTACTGTGTGGAAATATAGATGATTTGTTACCCAAGTGAACTAAACTTTAGAAAAAAGACTTAGAGGCAAGTAGAAAATGTCATCCCTAAAAGTTTTCCTTGAAACACAAATTGAAAAAAAGGAATGGGTCAGAGGGCATCAGTTATTTCAGGGTCCTTTCTTCTTTAGTTTGTGGCAGCATATTACCTATTATAACTAAAGAATCCTTTGTTAAATTAATCCTGTAATTGTGTGAAATGTCCACAGTATGTACTTAAAATGCAAGATGCTAAATTTATTTTATAAATTCAAAAGTGCAATAGCATATGTATATATTTTACCTTCAATGTTTAGAATTTTTGAAGGAATATCTAAGAAATCTGAAATTATACTAATAGGTTTAATATCATTGTCAAATTGGTGTATTTATTTTTTAATGAGAACATTCTTTAAAGTGTGAGGCACCATTTTGTTAAAATTCTATTTTTTTCACAATGAAGGTTTTCCAAATAGGATTTGGGTATTTATCATGTGTCATGAATATTGTAATATATGTAAATTATAGCATTAAATGCAAAATACTTTGGCATTGCAGTTTTTTTGCAACTAAAAATAAGTTGTCGTCTATCTAAATCAGATTTTTCTGTATCTCTAACATTTGAAATTAAATTTTCATGCACCATAAAATGCTATTCCAATTAGATTTCATTAAATACTGTCCAATATGTAAATTCAGATTTAGCAGGATACGTCCAGATTTCTGTTGGAGATACCAGTACACATATAATCAAAATAAAACAGTATTAACAGAACTTTTCAGCCTGTAGACATCCTTTTGTGAAAACACAGACCACTCTTTTTCACAATGTTGAAGAAACAAGTTTGTTGAGTATGAGAAATGGAGACTACTTGGTAACTTTTCAAGTGGAGGCAAAACCCAAAATGAGCTACTCTTGATGACTTTGATTCTCAAATTCATCAATTGTCCAAACTGTTTTTTGTTTGGTTTTCAATGCTGAGCCTATGGATTCCCAGAAGCAGAGGGGCCACTAATGGCAAACTGTCTTAAGGACTGTGCCTGTAGTAGATCTAGTTCTTTAATTTGTGCCTTAGCCAATTTGTGTTTGCCCATTGATTCTCAATATTCTTTTTATTTAATTCTCTTGTAGTGGTCTTCTTATAGAATACTTTCATATACCCTATGTCCCTGATTTTTAATGAGGTGCTACCATTACCAAGCTGTTGTTCAGAGGCTCATAGTTCAGCAGGTATGAATCCTAGAGAAGAGAGAGCAAGATGCATGAGTCAGAGAAGGTCAGTTCTTCCTCTTCATATATTACATAGACTTGACATTTACTTACCACCTCAATTATTTGGTTCTTGATCTAACATTTAAAAATCTCCAGTATAATAAACTTTCACTATTTTTGAGGTCTTTGGAAAGTGTGAAATTTGAAAATGGCTTTGTAATAATTTATTGTGCCAGAACACCAGCCTAGAATTATACTTGATTGAAATTTGTGCTTTAGTAAAAGTACAAGTTATTATATATATATTGGAAGAGTAGGATAAGAAGTGTTAAGAGCTTCTTGGAGTGGGGAAGAGTTATGTCTAATTTGAGATACCTTAATATTATGAAAGATAACCTATCTCATTAGGAACATGGTCCTATTCATATTTCTTTGGACTTTTGGGCAGTTAGTGATAGAAAACTGTTTACTTAAGACTCAAACTACACCTTAATATTGAATTTGTGGTTTTATTCCTCTACTCACGCTTGATGCATTAGAGCCAAAACTATCTTTAAAAGAAATTGAAAGCTCCAAATTTGCTTTGCCTCTAGGTGGTATTTAGTATGTATCATTAACTTGAAAAGCAACATAAGGTATATTAGTCTATCTTATCCAGTGTTTTCTCAACCAGGGATGATTTTGCCCCCCTGGGTACATTTGGCAGTGTCTGGAGATATTTTTGGTTGTTATAACTGGGGAGTGCTGGCATCCAGTGTATAGAGGTTAGGGATGCCACTAAACAGCCTGCAGTGCACAAATCCTTACAACAAAGAATCATCCAGTTTAAAATGCCAGTAGTGTTGAGTTTGAAAAATCCTCTCATCAAAGTTTTTCTATTTAAAATATCACTGTAGTTTTCAGAATTATGATTCTATCTTTAATTTTCTAATCAGTCTCTGAAATTTTTCACCATTTCATTTCTACAGTAGCTTTTAGTAAATACTTGTGGCTGTAGATTATGCTATACCATCTTTGTGCTCCATAGAGAATGACACAAAAAGCATAGAGTAATCGCTTAATACTTCTGGAATAAGAGTACGTAATATCACTACCAGAACATATGTAAATGATTATACCAAGATATTTTTTAAAAACTAGATGCAGGTAAATATAACAGTTTGAAGTAACATAAAAAATAACAGCACAGCAATATGTAGTATGTTACCGATTTTATGTAAGTATATATTATGATATTTTGGCAATTCTTGTGGTACAAACATTGCTATTATGTTTACCTTAGGCATAATACTTAGCTTCACTGTGGCTTATTTTCTTGTTAAAAGTGTATTAAACTAGATTATCTCTGCAGCAGTTTCAACTCTAACATTTTAAATATTTTTTAGTAAGATGTACAGACAATTCCTCAGAGAGAAATCGGTATCTGTAAATAAGACAGTTAAAATTATCGAGCAACAACTAACCATTGTCACTCATGTTTCAAAATAAGTGGTTTAAAATGTGGTGAAATGTACTTAGCTTAGAGCTAATACACACATTGGTGTATTCAATTCCCATTTTTTAAAGATAGATATGTTTCTTTTAATATTTGCTTAAGTTTGAATAAAAATTTTGTTTCTAGTAAACAAAGCTTGTTTGGTCTTGTCAGGTCGAGACAAAGGGCCTCTTATCAATTTTTTGCATTCAAATGAGCTTTAATGCGAAGGTCTTTGTTTTGGTATTTAGGAAATATTATATATGAACTTCAGTATCCTCTGTAATTAGGACTGTAGGAAAAAATACCTTTGTGTTAAACTAGATGCTGAAAAGCTTGGCATTGCTTTCACATGCTAATAGATGGAATTTAAATTTGTATTTATTTTTAATCAGTTGCTTAGTATTAAAATAAATTTGGATACCAACAGCTCATAATAGTTAATAACCTGTACAAATGGGTCCCAAGACACCTGTTCCTTTATTCTTAATGAAGCTCTATTTTATGTGCAGAAGACTAGAGTTCCTGTTGATTCTCTGTGCTAGCACATCTCCCTGTCTCCTGTGTGCGTACTTAAATAACATTAAGAAATGTTGTTTCCTCTCATCTCTAGAATTCTGCCAGACACACTTATTCTCTTTAATAGGTTGTTTCTTCCCAAATGCATTAGGGTAATATTTTTTCCTGTTTTTTGTGTTTAAAAATTTTTTTTAGAATTAAAGCTCAATCATGTTATTTATGAGGACTTGATGTAAAATTATGAGTTAATTGTACCAGACACACAAATAGCCAAACAAAGTGTCTCAAGGAAAGAATATGTGATTTGTGAAAATTTTAGTAACCCATGTAGATGTAAAAACCAAACAAACAAAAATGTAGAATTTCCAGGCCCTATTTATCATTGTAATTTAATCCTTTGAGATTATTTGACTGTACACTCTATTCTCTATTACTGAGAATTTGCAGAATCTGTAATTACTTTATTTCTATTAGTTTTTTCACATCAAACAAATAGTGACTGCTCTTCTTGCAAATAACTTGAAAGGAGAAAACCATATAGAATTGTTACCACAGTTTATCAGATGTTTGCATTCTTCTACAAAACAGAATTTAACTGAATGTATGGGTCAAAATGACATTTTTGACCTACAGTATTCATTTATATTCTCTATAGAGGATAGTAGATTAGCAGGTTTTTAAAAATTGCTATTATATGTATGCTACAGAAGAAGATAGAAGGTGTTATTTCTGCAGATTTTCCTTCTCCCAGTGTCTGAACTTTGACTAATTTTGTGATAGTTTAAAGGTCATTCTAAAAAGAGAATGTGATTTCTTTTTTTTTTTTTAAAGATTTATTTATTTATACATAGAAGCTGGGGTACAGGCCAGAGGCATGGGGTGGCGAGAAGGTTTACCAGAGACAGAGCAGGGAGCAGAACAGGCAGATCAGAAATACACTGCTAAGGGGAGCAGCGGGCGAGGCAGGAGAGGTCCACCGCACCATGTGGGACTCTCCCAGGCTGGGTGTCGAACTCACATCGCGACAGCTCCACAGCGCAGTGCTCAACTGTTGCGCCACCAGGGAGGCCCGAGAATGTGATTTTTGTGAAGTAATGAATGACAATTATATTGTTGATCATTTAAGTTGGTTCTTTAGAGTATTTGTTAAAGTGCATTGGAAGCCCAGAGGCTTCAAGGTAAAGATACATTGTAACCAGCTCAAGCACTGAGTGCATCACAAAAAGAGTAAAAATTAATTCACTATTCTCAGACTTGATATATATCCTAATAATGATAGTCTTTCTTAACAGGTAAAAAAAATTACTATCTGGAATAGGTCACTGGGAAAGTTTTTTTCACACATCTTGTTAGTTTGTTGAGCTCCTTTACAAGAAGTTAAACTAGGGGTATCAATTGCTATCAATTGATAATTCCCTATACTATGAGTACTATGAAGAAGAGAAACCGAAAGTCCTCTGTTAGCGTGATCACTAGAAGCAAGTAGGCAAGTTTTTAGGGGCTGGGTAATTTTGACACCTTGATGGAGACTCGCCAGCCTCATATGAGGAAGAAGGCACTTGTCTAGGTTCTCTAGGTTTAAATGAAATTTCTAAAACTCCTATGATGACAACAGTTTTTGTTAAATTGTGGGAGTTTGCCATGTGTGAGTTTGTGGAGCTCATCCAAGATACATAATTTAGAAAAAAATTTCCCACTTTTTTGAGTTACATAGATATAGGACAGTATCTACCAGTTTTAATATTTTTTAATTGAAAAATTTTTGTTTTTCATTTAAGCCATAATAGACCTTCCATTATCCAGTTCACTCTTATCATAAACATGCTTACCCTTTTTTCATATTCCCATCATGGATTGTTCTGCACAGTGAAATAGTTCACTTCAACTGATAATTGCTTTGATGTGAGAAGCATAGAAAGAATTTATGGATGATAAAACAATCAGCAAATTTAAGGATTGATGTATGAATGGGGAAGTGTGGGACAGGGGGCCATTTACTGAATGGCTACTGATATAATTGAAAATAATATTATGCCGAGTGGTACAATTTTTTTTTAAAGATTTATTTATTTTTGCTGGGGTGCAGGCCAAAGGTGTGAGTTGGTGAGAGGTTCACCAGAGACAGAATGGGGAGCAGAGCAGACAGATTGACGGAAATACACTGCTGAGGGGAGCAGAGGGCTAAGCAGGAGAGGTCTGCTGCGCATGTGGGAATCTCCCCTGCCAGGCATCGAATTCTCATTGCTGCTGTCAACAGCTCCACAGTGCAGCGCTTAACCGATGTGCCACCAGGGAGGCCCAGTCCCTTCTGACTATTTGACTTCCTTCTAGATTCAGGGTCACTGAATTTGGACTAGCTGAACAGCAAGAATAGCTATTAAAACTTTTATTGCTGAACTAATCACATTTATAGCTTCTTGTCTTATTTTTATTTTTTAGTGAATAGTATCTAGCAAGTTACACAGTTAAACCAGTGAAACTTAGAGCACTGGCCTTTCTGACTATCTCTATTATATACATGGAATAAAATCTGATTTTTAAACGTTTGCCACTTGCTTTGAAACCTGTCTTTTTTTTTTTTTTTTTTTTTTTGGTGATGAAACTCTTCATGCTTCTTAATTTCTCATTTTTCTTTGGGGATAAAAATGGCAAAAGAAGGTATTTACAGGCATGGTGCCACTTTTATTATTTCAATCCATTATTTTCTCCTCATCAGATTCATATTTATAGTGATATGCCCTGCATGGCAAGTGCTGAGAAAACATTTGTACAAAATCTTGCCAAGGAAGACTGTTGACTCTATGGAGTATAGTGACTTCACTGTTGAAGATCTTCATGTGTTTATTAAAAGAAAAAACAACCCAGATACTAATTAATTATATTTGTCTAAATTACTAGATCTTGTGGTTAGTATATTAAATTTACTAAATAGTTCAAATGTATTCAATATAGTATTATAGCAGTTTTATTGATACACTGGCAAAGAAACAAACATGACCACTCTTTACCATCTGTTTATAATGCTATATAAAGAAGACCATGTTGGTTGCCATGGAAACTACATTTCCAAAACCACTGAGTGTTTGCTTAAATTCTCCAACCTTTTAAAGTCATAAGCTTTTTCCTCAGAAAAAAAGAATAGAAAAAATACACTTAAAAATTTCCAGTGATTTTCTAAAAGTTATTTCTCTGTAAAATTCATTTACTATTTCTAGATTGATATTTTGTCTCAGCATTTCATGAATTAAATTGAGGGACTCTTTGAGAATCTTTGGCACTTTCAAGAACTGGGGAGAAAATGTAACACAATTCTATTGAGGGGTGCTACCTATCTTTTTATAAGTAAAGACTTTGCCTCAGAAAAACTGTATTGGTATAACAATAAAAAGTAGTATGAAGAGGTAACAAATATAATAATACGGTTTCTGAGGAGGAAAGGCAGTTATAATTACCGTGGCTAACCAGGTTTATTTACTGCTGTCATATATTAGCTCATCTGAGAAAAATTACAGCAAGGGAGTTCTTGGCTTTATACAGAATGATCTGACTCTCAAAGGTGTGGCTATTAAAGAATATTTTGTTATAATAACAAGTTATTGTTATTATAATTCTGCCTGGGAATTCTGCCTAGAAAAGACCAAAGTAAAATGTATGTTTTGAACAAACTAGAACTAAATTTTCCTCATGCCAAATGATTGTATAAATCTACATTTCAGTTTATAACAAACCTGGTATCTACATAGCTCAAAAAACTTTTTGCCATATTTTCAAAAGGGATCTTTATTTTCCAATGTCTTAAAAATTATTCTCCATGTTTTTACGCTAGGACAAGTAAAATAGGATTGCATCTGTTCCAGTTTTTACTGAAGCCAAAAATCATTGACTATATGGTTAAGAGTAGTAATACTGATAATAGTAACTAGTACATATTGAGCACATAATAATGTGCCAGGGAGTATCTTAACATTTTATGTGCTAAGTGTTTATATTTAGTTTTTATAATAATCCTATGAAGTAAATCCTATAAGAACAAGTACATTCTCCAAATCAGGGTTTTTCAGCTGTGGCACTATTTACATGTTGCTGGACTGCTGATTCTCTGTTGTGGGAGATTATCAGGCGTGTTGTAGTATGTTTAGCAACAACCCTGGCATCTACTAGCTAGAGGCCAAAAGCACCCCCACCCCAAGTTATGACAACTAGAAATATATTTAGACATTGCCAAAGACTCCTGGGATAATAAAATCATCCCCCAGACTACTGTAGATGAACCACAGTTTAATTTTTTTCTGGTCAAAATAGTTTGTAAACTACCTCTTGATGTTCATGTGCTTTCTCCTGCTAACCATCCTTTGTAAAATCAGCTACTCCAATTTTGTGTAGTTCAGTCTGCATAACTTAAGCAAAACCTGTGTCTCCTGATAGCCCTTTTTAGTCATGATTTTGAAAAATTGGCAGCAACACAAATGAAGGAATTTATGTTGGTTGCACTAAAATGACATATTTATTAAAAATAATTTTTGATAATAGAATTTTAGAATCTCTTACTGAGTTTCGTGTATTAAAAATTACAGGAAATCCTTATTATTCCCATATATTCCACTATAAATGCCCAAATTAGGTTATTTTCTTTGTTTCTTTTTCCTGTTAGTGATTTTTGTAGGAATATTTAGTCCAGTTAAGTTTTTGTGATATTTAAAAATTTAAAAATTTAAAAATTTTCTGTGATATTTGGAAGTTAGAAGATGGTCGGTCGTGACCTAGCATCACAAAGCTAAAAAACCTTTTTAAGATAAACTCATAATAGCAATACTAACTTAATAGTTACGGTTAATTTTCTGCTGTTTTTGAAAAACATGACTTGGCTCCATTTTCTTATGAAGCTTTGCTTTAATACAAAATACATTTCTTAGTGATACTCCAAAATTGTGACATTGTAAAATGGGACTTGGCAGGCCACTGAATTGATGCAGTTTGTCAGGTTTCTGTGCTGCATTATTTCTTTACCAAAAAGTCTTAGTTTACTAGCTAATTTCCCTAATGTTATAAAATATGAGAATATTTCTGTCATCTTAAATATTGTTTCATAACTGTATGTCAATACATGCCTCTGAATAGCATGTATATTAATAAATGACTGGTAGGAAATTTCTCGATCTCACTATATTCCACTAAAGAACATTTGGAAGAGAATAATAGCTTTTAGGAGAAGTATCAGAACATTAGACCTTTCAGATGTGCTTAAATAATTGTGTAAGATAATTATACTGAGATTTTAACTGTAGTTTTAATGTAGTCAATAGCTTATACAACATTTTGAGTCCAGACTGAACAGAGACCAGAGTATACAATACAGATTGTCAGTGATTATATATTATGAACC
Source organism: Scalopus aquaticus (assembly GCA_004024925.1). NCBI lineage: Eukaryota > Metazoa > Chordata > Mammalia > Eulipotyphla > Talpidae > Scalopus > Scalopus aquaticus. The sequence continues at coordinate 128,951 of PVIJ01002449.1, read as the reverse complement.
ACTTTTCTGCTCTTAAATAATATGCAACAGTTTGAACCATTCACCAGGCATTTATATAAATATTTGAAAGTGAGGAAAATACACCAGTCAAGTATTTTGATAGGCCAAACTAATCTATTTATAAGTTGCTAGTTTCCACGCATGAATGAATAACAGAAACAAAAAATAGTATAAATATATTGACCATAGGATTTACCTGATCTTTAAATTTAGTATTTGGCTAATTTTGGAAGGAATATATTTTATATCAGGTGATGTAGATAATCCAGTTCTTGTTACCATAACAACACCATAACTTTATACCAAGAAAGATTATTACATACATTTTGGAACTAAAATGTTTATAATGTGTCTCTGAAAATGGGTTTTGATGGATGTGCTCAGAGGCAAAGGTTTCATAATTTATCTTCACCAACTTCATAAGGTTTAGAACTACATTGGTAGTATGAAGAAAATAATTACTTTTGTCTGATTTTATGAATTTTTTTTACTTCTAATATGGTAGAAAAGATTTTTTCAACTTAAATTAATTTTTGTCAGCCCTGTTTTCTCCCTCTCTTTGCTCAAGACCTTATTTAATTTGCATTGTCTTTCTTAAAGCCATCATGAAAAACAGAATCTGTATTTGTGACCTTTTCCATTACCATTTTCATTAAATGTGGAATTTGTTTTCAGGGACAGCATAATGACTGTGTATCTCACTGTTTGTGTACCTCACTGATGGTATTTCGCTGCTTAATCATTTGCATATCAATTAAACTTCATGCATTTAAAAATTTTTTTTCATTTAAGAAAATTTACTTGGTCTCTGCAGAAATACATTTTTATTTTCCTAATTCAACTTTTTTTTTTTTTTTACTTTATTGCGCTAGTGATACATATTTGCTTAAGAGAAGTAGTGGTTATAATACCCACCAATGTTTAGCATGCTCTGGTATGTGAGGAATGGGATATTTTTATAATTTCATAGTACCTCCCCACAAAACATTTACTATTTACAAAGGGAAAAACTGTGTCTTTACTGTGGAGGAGAAACCTTAAATAGTCAAAGTGAAAAATCTGCTGTCAGAAACAAACTGAAATTGAGGTGGGAAAGCACATAACTTCAGATCTGTGATATTCCTTCTAAAGATGCATAACCCAAATCTAATCACAAAAACATCTGACAAGCTCATTTTGAGGGAACTTCTGCAACATAACAGGCATGTGATCTTCAAAATTGTCTAGGCTATGAAAGTCAGAGACTAAGAAACTATTCCAGTTTTAAGGAAACCAAAGAGACATGGCAACTAATTGCAATCTGTAATTCTGAATTGGATATTTTTAACCATAAAGAATATTATTAGGATAACTAGCAAAACTTGAGTGGGTTTGAGAACTAGATGGTTAAAGAAGTGGTCAAGGAAAATTTATTTTAGTTTTGAACTGACAACTTTTCTCTGAGTTTGAGGTTATTTAAAAAAATGTGAGGAGGGACAATGATAAAAGATATCAGTTCTAGAGGACCAATGCCTAGCTTAGAATACCAACCCATTATCCTGTGCCTATCTGTAATCCTAACCCATTATCATTATCCCATCTGTAAAATTTACAGTAAAAGGTTATCGTACAACCTTATTTGAAGTTTAAATGAGTAAATACATGTCACATTTTAAGAGTAACGCCTGCAACAGATGTGAACTATCTTTCACTTTTACCTTTCCAGTATAAAGTGACCATGACTGGGTCCATAGTGTATCAATCAGTAGTATTTACAATCTTGGACTGTTTTTTCTTTCTTGTGAGAATATGACCTTAGTACTGATGAAAGCTTTTCAGTTTAAGAAATAAGAAGTAAGCATAATGCTCAGCTCAGCACCTTGAAATGTATGTAAATATTAGTTTTTTTAATGTGGGTAGTATGGAATTTTAAAACTAGCAATTATTCTTTTGTTTTTGCTTAATATTCCAGTGATTGTTTAAAGGTGCTTCAATCTTGTGCCAAGAAACAAAGCCTAGTTTTAATTTTGTTTCTAAGTTCCATCTGCCCTTTCACTTGGAGTCATATCCTTGCCTCGATATTATTCATCCCTTGGAACCAGAGAACTTGAATGAATAATCAGTAATTGAGGTAGTAACTTTGGAGTCAAACAATTCCCATTTTGAATTCTGACTTTTCCACTTACTTTGACCTTAGACAAGAAACTAAGTCTTAACTTTCTTACCTATAAAATGGAGGTAACTGTAGTACCTACTTCATAGAGTTGTTGAATGCATGTAAAATGTATACCCCGTAGTACAGGCTGTAAAAATAGTACCTTGCATTCTACCCTCCCATTGCCTGTCTCCTAACCACAAAAGCATCAGTTAAAAGGATTAAAAAATAAGAAAAAGATTAGATAGATGTTGTATGGCCCATTGCCTTATTTGGGGCAAGGGAAGAATCTATGACATATCTCATTTATCTCATTCCCAGTGAAATACAAGCTTTCATTTTCGGCTCTTGCTCTCTAATTTTTCAGGAAGGCGGGGGGAGGGGGTCGTCGTGGGAGAAGGAGGGAGAAATGTCATCCCAATAAGGTGAGATCTACTGATGACCACAGTATTTTCAACATTTCTCAGTACTTTATAGCTATTGTGCTGGCTTTTGCTCCTTTTTACCTTTAAAAAATGACCTATTTTAGTATGAATTACCAAAAACCACAGCTATTAAAATGGGAACAAAAAGTCTCCAAATATTAATTTTCTGTCTTATTTTGATTATTCCTAGGAATAAGCATATAACATTGATATAAATTATACATTTTAACTAAGTAGCCTGTCAATCAACTACGGCCCTGGAGAAATTTACTTTCTCCCCAATTTTAAAGAAAGAATCCCAGGTATTCAGGAAAGAATGATGCAAATATAAGCTTCTCCTCCTTTCAGAGTTAGTTTTGTGGATTATTTTAGAGAACCAATTTTCACAGAACGCCTAAAGTCCGTCAGGCCATATGCTACAGCTGGGCTTTTGGAGATCCTCATTTCAGTGTCAGACACCTTGACTGTGGTATAGAGCCCGGCTACCCTGGAGTCTGAAGTTTTGTTATTTTTTGGTTGTGGTTTTTAACCTGGACAGCACTTTCACAGCAGCGCAGACTTTTCTCAGCCTCTTGAGTGAATTGGGCCTATTCAAGGCTTCCCATGGCCCTGTGTTTAATGGACCACAAATCCTCTGGCACTCTGCAAACTGGGAGTAATGTTGAACTTGCCTATAAGGAGAAAGCTGCGCTCAACCGCTTGTCCAGCTCTCAGTACACCAGACCTATAATCAAGAGTAGTTTCAAGGAGGTGCTTAGGAGAAATGAACTTAAAAATTTTTTCACACCTCTTATCTCGAAGTTATTTTTAAGTCCTGATTCTGAGCTGTCTTTCCTTTTTAATCTGTATTTTAATGCCACACTGGTGATTCTCTCTAGGTTGGGTGAATATGGACTTTGGGGGAAGACATGTGAATTGAGCTCCAGGTTTCTCACATAATGGCTATATAATTTTGGGCAAGATACCTTATGAATTCATTAAAAACAAGTATATGTTGAATATCTGTATGGGCCACTACTTTAAAGCACTGGAGATAGAACTATATAGAAATACATATGCTATAGCATAATTCATTCTAGTCAAAGAAGATAAATAATAACCACAATAAATGAATACCAATATATGGTTTATCAGTGATAATCATTGATATTAAGAATATCAGCTATCCCTGTGAGCCTCAGTTTCCTCATCAATAATATGAGGAAAACAGGATGATTATCCAGTTACAGGATCTGGCACCCATGAAGTTAATATACCAGGGAGGATGAGACAGTCTGCCCCTAGGTATCTTGGTGACATTCTGGTAAATGTGAGGTTTCTTCCTAGATCCCTCAGGCTTAAGTTGACTAGATTAACCTGTGTGTAATTTATTCTAAACATCTCGTCATTCAGGAGATGTCCTTCTTTTAAAAAATACATGTAAATAAAACTTAAAAAATCAAGTCATGTTTTCCTCAGAGTTGTCACTATCATAGTATCTTTTCTTTTACTCTGGTGACTGTTTTAAATATGTATAAGGTCTTAGCGTTATTTGGGTGGTAATATTTGTAATTATGAGAGCTAATAAGTTTGAAATTGGATAGCCAATCAAGGGAACTTTCTTGTGGTGGAAATTCTTTCTGTAGAGGTAGAAGACAAGCAGTCTGTGTCCCACTACACCTCACATCCAAACCTCCCGGGTCTTGGTCTCATTTCTGTTGATTTCAATGTTGATTTTGAAAAAATAAATGAGATATTTCTAAAAGTTTTGCATTTGCCTTCTGAACCATCACGTTGCAATAATATAACTTCAGGTATTATTTTTTCATTTTTTAAAAACTCATTTCTCCTGCTATAGTCCATTATGTATTTCACTTTGTTATCCCCCCCACCAACACCATCAGCCTGCTCTTGAAGTTTTGGCTATTTTTCTGTGTAAATTAGCTCATCTTTTTTCCCATCTTGCTTATTTTTGCTGATTTCTCTCATTTGCTATTGTATCTTTTACCTTTGGACTTAACCTCTTAATAATAAGTGATGCCAATTGATAGATCTACATTTTTTGTCTTACCAACTTGTTCTTCGTAAATATTCTACATTTTGCACAATTGGACCACCTTTATTAACTAATAAAACTACTATGCCAGGTAATAAATATTTATTACTTACATCGATATGTACTTTTTTGTTTAAAGCTATCAGTTTTAAACAAAGACCATAGAAAATTATAGATTAATCTGAGATCAGTTCTCTTGCCTTTGAGGGGCAGAGTCTATTGAAATCAGAACTGCAAGTTGAGAAAAGCACTTATTCACATTTGGTTGATTTATTCTCTGCACAGACGGATGAGGTAGTAGGATGTGTAATTAACAATGTGTTAGCTCTTAGCCACTGTTGCTGCTTGAGTAGTGGTATGAGTCTCATGTCTGTGTAATATAATGATGCCTATATTCCAACACTCAATTTTTCTACCCTTTGCTTCAACACTAAATTGATTTTTTTTTTAATGTGGACAAAAGTGGTCTCTATGTGAAAATAATTGTATGAGATCATTTTAAGATTTTACAATGTGACCAAAACATTTTTAATTGGCCCTATTTTACTCCGTTTGTCTTCTTAAATATTATCATTTGAGTGGAAAACCTTTGTGTGTGTGTGTGTTTTCTAATGGTGTATTTAACTCTAAGGTGGCCAGCCTGCATCTTGCTGCAAACTTAATTCGTGATGACTTTATTTTCAACTGTTTTATTTCAATCATATTTCATTAAATTGCTAGGATTCAATAACCATTTCTGAAAAAAAAATGCCAACTTGATTTCCCCCGTGCTCAATCCCTCGGGAATTGAATAGGGCTAGGGTGGGGGTGGGGACTGTGCATGTGGCCCTGGAGCTATGTCAACGGCTGATACAGCTTTCAGATTTTTTTTTAAAGATTTATTTATTTCTGCATACAAGCTGGGGTACAGGCCAGAGGCGTAGGGCGGCAGGGTTCACCAGAGACAGAGTGGGGAGCAGAACAGGCAGATCAACGGAAATACACTGCTGACAGGAGCACCCCGCCAGGCATTGAACTCGTGATGCTGCTTCACAGCTCCGCAGTGCAGCACTCAACCGTTTAACCGCTGCACCACCAGGTAGGCCCCCAGCTTCCCAATTCTAAAGGCCGTCTCTCTAGGCCCTAAAGTTGTTTCAAGTGTAGGGCAGGTTAGTTTCAGTATAGGTATGGTAGAAATAGTACAATTTGGGTCATTTTGTCAATGGAAATTAACCTCCAGTTCTTCTCCTAATTTTACATAAAAATCTGTGACATGCAAACTATTTTTGGACTCCCTCAAATTATGGTGCTTTAAAATAGTTTTCATGAGTGTTAATTTTTTCTTTTACAACAGAGTAATATAACTGTCATTGAATTGCTAATTATATTTATACGTTTCTTCTTATATTAACGTTTCTTCTTTGATACCATTTAAACTTTGGCCTTATGTCTAAAGCTTAGAGAAATTAAAGGTAAAAATATGATAACCCAGAGGCACTTACCATTAGTACTGTGGGTTCATTAAATATAAGTTCAATTTTTTTTTTAATGAGAAGTACAACTATAATGTCATTAGTCATCTGCTTTCTGAAAATTCTGTTTTTTAAATGCAGTATTTTTTCTTCAGACATAAAAAGAGAGCTGTGTTCTTATGCACTGGGAAAATAAATCTCCATTAGTCTAGAAATCCATTAATTAATATTTGGTACTCTTTGGAGATACTTTCTTCCTATCTTGTTTTTCTTTCATTTTAAAAATATTTCAGACACACGAAAAACTAGAACATTTTGTGTTTTGAACACCTATATAATGACACCCAGATTTTAAATGTTAATGTTTTGTCATATTTATTTTCAGTTTTTGTTCTTCATCTTGTTTATGTTCACTTATATGAATATAATACTGATATATGAATATATTGAAACATAATTGTGATCATATTACATATGCAGTTTTATATCTTTTCATTTACCATTTTAAGTATTTTCCCATGTCATTAAATTTTTTTAATGCATAGCTGCAAAACAAAATTTGTCCTAGTACATGGACAGATTTTCTGTTTTTAAAGAGTAATGATTCTATTCTTATTTAATGAACTTTACATTATCCTTTCAGTTCTTTTAACTTACTACATCACATATTTTATATGACTTAAATACTATTTTTAAAATGACTGCAAGTTGCAATTCAGTGAGTGAAAAGATCAATTTAGTAGGTTACTGTCAGCTTTAATAAAAAGGAATTGAAAGGATCAGAGTATGACTATGGTTCTTTGGCATAAACTATACATGTTATAGTCAATCCCTTTGTTTCAATTACATATAAACTTAAAAATCATTTTATCTAGGGGTCACAGTCACAAATACTTAGGAATCAACCCATGTCATATATGTTAGATTTGACACTCGTCTTTTATGCTTACATTTTCTGGATAGATTTATTGAGATTGGATATATGAAAAGTGGGGTAATAAAATATTAAACTCTATCCCTATAGGTTTAAGCTTTGAAGGGAGTTCTTCCCATCATGGCGGGTAGGGAGTCTGGCAGTACTGATTTTTTCTGATCCAGTTTTACTTGAGGTGCTTTGAGTCATGGTCCCTTGTAGATGGTAAATTGTTTCTTACTATTTGATTATAAATTTACCAAAAGATTGTTATTTGGATCACTGGCATAAGTAAATATGAAGTAGTCTTGAACAAAAAAAAAAAAATCTCAAAAGTTTTCTCTCCTGCCTCAGTTCTGCCATCCTACCTCAACTCTCCCTGTGGGACAACCCCAACCTTCTGTTCAGAGTGAGGACAGCCTTTTCTCATGGGCAGTGAATTTAGTTCTCCTAAATGAAGAAACAAAACACATAAACATGCCAATATATTGAGCTCTCTAAGCCTTAAGGAATAGATCCTTTGTTATGGCATAATTCTTATATATTGTTAACTTTTCAGTGTGGCATTTAAACAAATCTCGGTGTGTATTTTAGAGTATATTGGTGCTTTTCTCTTCTGTGACTGTCACTTTTAAAGTATTCACTATGATTTAGAAAAAGGAACTCCAGACTCAAGAGATGAATGGTTGAAGATAGCAAATGGATAACAAAAGAGATGAGGAGAGTTGGAAAAAAATAGGTCTATTTGTGTGAGATCCAGAAGATGGAGAGTCTGCTGCTCTGCTTATTAAAGCTATTTATTCTCTCATCTTGCATTTTTTTTGAGACTTATTCTGTGTCAGTTACTCTGCTCATTGCAGGGCATTAAAGATGACAAGCCTGAGTGCCCTCAAGGATCTCACCACCTTGTGAGAGAGTACCTGTGAACAAATAATTGAGTAACAAAACCATAAGGCATAAATGAACCTGAGCTTTGAAATCCGATATATGTCTAATTCTTGGCACTTACATTCCTGTTTGACTGGTATAACTAGTAATTATATAGTTTTTCAAAGCCTTCTCACTAATTTTTCTCATGTATAAAGAGATAGCATCAGTTACTTTTCATGTTTTTTGTGAAAATTTTAATATACATGTAAAACAGCTCATGTCTGGCATTATAATATATTATATATAGTGTTGTCTTTGTCATTATTGTTTATCGTTTTCAGTATTCATCCATGAGAATGGCCCATATCAAAATGACTAAAAACAAAGGGCTGGTGAGAGTTTGGAGAAAAAAGAACTCTCATATATTATCGTGGGGATGTAGACTGGTCTCGGCCCTATGAAAAACAGTATGGAGTTTTCTCAAAGTAGTAAAAATGCATCTACTACATGATCCAACAATTCCATTCCTAGGTATCTCTTTAAAGAATATATAAAGACACTAATTTGAAGGGATATATGTACTCCTATGTTCATTGCAACACTATTCACAATAACTAAGCTATGGAAACTACCAAAGTGCCCAAAGATGAATGATTGGATAAAGAAAATGTGGTATGTATATGCAATGGGGTGCCACTCAGCTATATATAAAAACAAAAAAGATGAAAATTTGATATTGCTGCAACATGAGTGGAATTATGGGGAGGGGGGAGTTATGCTAAACAAAATGAGGAGAAAGATAAATCATGGATGATTTCACTCATTTGTGGAATATAAAGAAACAAGGCAAAGGAACAGACAAAACTAAATCAAAATAAACCCTAGAAATCTGACTGCATAATTTAGACTACTAGAAGGGACATTAGTCCCTGCAAGGGCAGGAGGTACCCAAGGAGTTTGGTGGATTATTTTAATGCATTGGTGGTGGGTGTGATGCTATAGAATACATATGAAGAGGTGTGAACCTGTATTCCTAAATCATAAACATTGTTATAAATAAACATAGCCCAGTAAACATAAAACAATTTAAAAAGTAAGACTCCTTTAATCTGCGTTCCTTTGTGTAGGTAACTTGTCATTCCTCAGTCTCCACAGTGTAAGAATTCTCTGATTCCTGTTCCATTCTCTTCCCTTCTCTTCCCTTTCCCACCCCCAGAAAAAAAACCCATCCATCAATTCCTGCTGCTCCAGCCATCACCTCTATGCTGATGCTTCCCAAATCTATACCAACAGCATTTCCAGCTGCCTGCTGGGCACCTCCATCTGGAAATCCTTGCATTCAAAATTAACATGTCCAAAACAACCCATTAATTCCCCATTAACACTTTTTTTTCTTTCCTGTCCCTGCTTATGCTAGCATCATCACCTCTAGCAAACAAATTTGAATCTTAAATTCAGTCTTTATCTTTCTTTTGCTTCCTGATCCCTTCCTGATCTCTCTCTCATGCAGTCAGTTGGCCAGACTAGTTTGTTCCACCTCCATGATGCTGTCATCATTCAGCTTTTCTTTTCCATCCCTGCTGCTATTTCCCTAATTTAGGCACTCATTATCTTCCACCTGGGCTATTGGAAGAAGTTACTCCTAACTTATCTTCCCTCTCCTTTCCACACTGCACCCAACATGTTACTGTCAGAGTAACAATATTAAACACAGAGTACTAGTTTTGGTACTCTTATTACTCCTTTGCTGACAAACCATCCATGCCTTCACATTGCCTACAGAACAAAGTCCCAATGCCAGACCTCACTCAGCGCCCTTAATTCACCTTTTAAACTTTTTTTTTAAAAGATTATTTATTTATGCATAGAAGAACTGGGGTATAGGCCAGAGGTGTGGGGTGGGGGTGTGTGTGAGAGGATTCACCAGAGTCAGAGTGGGGAGCAGAACAGGCAGATTGACTGAAATACACTGCTGAGGGGAGCTGCGGGGAGACAGGAGATGGCTGCGGCGACGTGTGGAAGCTCCCTGGCCTGCTGCTGCGGTGCTGCTGCGGTGGCTGCAGATAACTGCATAGTGCTGTGTCACTTAACCCCTTGTGCCACCAGGGAGACCCTTAAGCTGTTTGTTTAATGGATTTGTTCATCTTCACACACTGAACCCCACAGCTTCTGAACCTACTCTCTATTCTTCTACCTTCTTATCACTGCGTACCCTGTTTATTTCTCCTAAATTCCTTTTTTTTCCATTCCAAAAGTCTCATTCCAACTACCTCTATTGTAGTTCTTTTGTTACACCTCTTTTTTCTTTTAAATTATTTATTTTTGTGTAGAAGAACTGGTGTGTAGGCCGGAGGTGTAGGGGTTGAGAGGATTCACCAGAGACAGAATGGAGAGCAAAACAGGCAGTTTTACTGAAATACGCTGCTAAGGGCGACAGCGGGTGAGACAGGAGAGGTCTGCTGAGCTATATGTGGTATTAGCTTCCTAACCAGGAATCGAACTCAGGCCATCACAGTAATAGTGCTGAGACTTAACCCCTAGGCTACCAGAGAAGCCCCTACACCTTTTTTTTCTTTTCTTACCTCTCATGCTTAGCTCATTTGCATTGAAGAAATGGAATTTGAGACATTATTTGGAGAGGTGCCAGAGCTATGACTTGAGGATTTGAAATACTTACAGGATTTGGGTCAGGAAATTAGCTAATAGTATGATGGGGCAGTGAGAACTGAAGCTAGCCATAGAAACCACAATGTGAGAAGAATATAGAGCTGGATTGTGTGAAGTTTCACCTATTCAATCCTTATTTCCATGAAATTGCATAGCCACTAGAATATTAGAGTTTACTCTTCATCTGATACTAGTATTTATTGTAGATCCCAGGCAGGTCTTTGGAAGAGTTGGGAGTTGTGCTTTTCCCACAAAATTCATCATATAGACTTTTCAGAATATTACTTAAAATTAATATTTTCATATTAGTTTCCCAGGACTGCATAGTGTCCGATCTGTTTAAGTTGAATTGAAATATTATATTAGCTCTAATAAATCTCTAGTTTATCCACCAAGCTTCTGTTTCCCTATTTCTCATTGCCTACTGCAAAAACCTAATGTGCTCCTCATATCCACTTTGTTTTCTTTCTCCCCCTCCACCAAAGTTGTTTTCCATGCTATTGATAAAGGACTTTTTAAAATGTATGTTTGTGTTGCCTGCTCCTTCAGATTGCTTTATCCAAAGAGCAATCTTACCATGACCTTTTGACTATGTGGTTTATTGCTTTCTGCCCTAGCCTCATTTCCTCCAGTGTTCTCAGCCTTGCATATGCTACTGATATACTCCTCTTATTTGTTCTTTCCCCAATCCTCTTGTTTATATCTCTTTTTCCTTTGGACATCAACTAAGTCATCACTTCCTCAAGAAACCCTCTGGTATTCCTGGCTATGTTAATATGCCTATTAGACATGCTCACAGTACTATCCCTCTTTTCCATTGTTGCATTTATGGCTATTGCAATTTTACATTTTTGTGTGATTAATAGATTGTAAGCGCTGCAAACTAGGTGCCTGGTTTTGTTCACCATTGCATCTGTGCCTAGCACAGTGCCTAATGCATGAAAGATGTTGAGTCTGTTAGTTGAATGAATGAACAAATGATTTTTTTATTTTAGCTAAAAGACAAACAACTTTATAAAACTTTAGTGATAAAGATGATGGGATAATAAACATAGCTCTCATTTATAACATGGTGATGACAAAGGATCTTCCAGTTTTTATAGCTGTTATACATTTTGTAGTTACTAGATATTAAATGTAACAGAGTGAGATCATAAGGAGTCACAGAGTAAGAAAACAAACTCAAATTTCGAGTAGTTCCAACTTCTCTCTATGTTATATCTGAGGCTGTGCAGCCTCTTGTATATCTCTATTTACAAGGGACTCAGCAGCAAGAGGCTGCTCTGTTTTTCAATTTCTTTATGCTGAGCCAAGATTGGTCTGTTATATTTTCCATCCATTAGTGTCAATCTCTAAAGTAATACTAGGTCTGTCTCCTTTCAAATGAGTAGACAACTATCATGTACTCCTCTGACTTTACTTCTCCCAACTCTTCTTTCACACACTATGCTCCTGCCATATCGGCTTTGGAGACAACTGTCTCCTCCAATCCTTTATACATATTTTGTCTACTTTGGAGTTCTCTTTTCTTTTCACCTCCCCTTCAGCCCACCTCTCCCCTGGCTACTTCCTCCGAATATTAGGGTTTCAAGGAGGTCTTTTACCGCTGGACCCCAGACCCCCGGTTATGTTAGTTGCCCTTTCTCTGTGCTCGCACTGCTTTTGCTCATCCCCTGAATTATGTGTTTTTTAATCCAGATTGTGTTATCCCCAAACACCAGTGTTAGGAAAGGAGGTAGCCCTAGTGCTAACCAGTGCTCTTCATCACACCCTCCACCCTATTAGTATTGGTGCTTGACATACATTATGCGCTCACTATATTTTCATATGAATAGATTTGAGAACACCAACTTTTCATTCTCCAAGCTAGCATGGTTTTGATTTTAGCTATGCGTGTGATTTCACTGTTTTCTAGTTGTACTCCAGCTTGTCAGTGTTCCTCCTCAAAAGAGACACTGAGAATAAATCATAGTGTTTCAGGTAAAGTATGACCTAGACTCATGAACATATTATCTCTGTGTCATATGCTCAGGAGCAAAAATTCTTATTCTTTCTCTTTTGAGCTGTGGACATTATCAATTTATCTTAGTAGTTTTTTTTTTTTCGGGTGTTAATGAAGTGAATTTAAAGAAGTGTTTTGAAAACAGTTACCTCATTTACTCAAGCTGTTAATCTGTTCTCTGGTTGTTGATTACTGTCTTACGTGAAAATTAATGGCCAGAAGGGATGCTTTTCAGACTGCTCTTGATTTCTGTCAACCGGTTTGTTGTTGTTGCTTTTCCAGGCCTTTTCAATAATATATTCCGAAAATAAAAGTGCTTCAGTGATATATGATGTTTGGGGAGGTGGAGGGTGAGGAGAGTAATTCCTTCCTTTCTTTATTTGGGGAAGTAGAAAAGGAAACAATATTTAAAAGAGATTGTGTATGCTGATAGAGTGGAGAAGACTTGGAAAGATAGAAGGAGAAATGGAGTAGAAGAAAGAAAATATGAGTTGAGGAAAAAAGGTGGCAAAATAATAATAAAGAAATCAAATATATTTAAGTTTGACATAATAGTGATTTATTACATATTAATATTTCAAAACTATACTTTTGTGTTCAATAAACCACCGAAGAATTAAAAATGATGTCCTGTAAGCATGCTTTTGCTCCGTACACCAGGTTGTTAATGAATTACAGACAATGAATTCCACCAACGGGCCTTATGAGCCAGGGCTGCAGATCACACAGCACTCAGGACATTTTAGATATTTCAAGATAGTCTTTCCATATCTGGACAGCAGCAATTAGTCTGAAACATTTAGAATATATTTAATATAGTGTATTTCAGACAGTGGCTCTCCGTGTCTGTCTAGAACCAGAAGGAAAAAGAAAAATATCGATGGTTTCACTTATAGGAGGAATATAGGGGGACCAAATAAGGAATCAGGGAAAAAAATAATAAAATTAACAGGCAGCTGTAAATCAGAGACATTCTGCAGGAGAGGGGGAGGGAGAGGAATCAAAATAGGATTTCACTTTTAAAACCAGCTGTGGATTTCTCCAGGAGTTTCTCCTAAACTCATTGTTTACTAACACTTTCTCTCTCCTACTAACACTTTCTCTCTCCAGTCCTGTTAAAAGAAACAGAATCTCATTGTCTGATTTTAGAAGTATGGGTGTACTTGCAACAGTTTTCTAACTTGATCTGATTCATCCTATATTAATCCTCTTCTTTCTTTTCTTTCTGACAGAGGACTTGTACATGACAGCCGGAATAGCCTCCAGTTGAGAGGCTTGGTGGTGCTACTTATTTCTAAAGCAGCGGGGCCAAACAGCGTGAATGCTTCATGTCAGAACTATGACATGGTCAGTGGGATCTATTCATGGTAAGAGCAAATTAGTTCTTTGACATTGTTCTCTAAATTGTGTTTGCTTTTACTGAGTAGTAGTCGGTAGAAATAACTGTTTAGTACTTTGTCATTCTCTGATTCAAAGATAGATTAAAATATTTTGTTAGCTTAAAAAAATGGATTTTTCGGGCCTCCCTGGTGGCGCAGCGGTTGAGCGCTGCGCTGTGGAGCTGTCGGCAGCGCACGATGCGTGTTCGACGCCCAGCCGGGGAGAATCCCACATGTGCGGCAGACCTCTCCTGCCTCGCCCGCTGCTCCCCTCAGCAGTGTATTTCTGATCTGCCTGTTCTGCTCCCCACTCTGTTTCTGGTGAACCTTCTCGCCGCCCCACGCCTCTGGTCTGTACCCCAGCTTGTATGTATAAATAAATAAATTTTTTTAAAAAAAGGATTTTTAGGGCCTCCCTGGTGGCGCAGCGGTTAAGCGCTGCACTGTGGAGCTGTTGGCAGTGGCGACGCGAGTTCGACGCCCGGCCAGGGAGAATCCCACACGGTGCTGCAGACCTCTCCTGCCTCGCCCGCTGCTCCCCTCAGCAGTGTGTTTCCATCAATCTGCCTGTTCTGCTCTCCACTCTGTCTTTGGTGAACCCTCTTGTTGCCTCATGCCTCTGGCCTGTACCCCAGCTTGTATGCATCAGTAAATAAATCTTTTTAAAAAATGGATTTTTATTATTCTCATCAAGTCTACAATCTCAACTACTCCATGCTTAACTCTGGTGGATTTCATAAACATTTGTGTGGCACATTCATTTCTACCTTGGGCATTTAAAATTCTTATCACCGTTCCTTCCCCTTATCCATGGTATCATTATGTCTCATGGTATCACTTAGTCCCGGATTTATGATTTTTAAACCTACTCAAATAGTTTAAATAATGATGTATAAATACATCATTGTATAAATAATGATGCAGCTGCACATTTGGAAATAGTCTACTTCAGTGCTATATCACTTATTTAATTTTACTTACTTTTATGGAAAAGAGGTTTTTACTGACGTTACTGAAATAAGAGAATTTTACATCCCACACATTCTGATTAAGAAATAGATTTATAAGTAGATATTAGTCATTTTTGCTGCATTTAAAAAAGCTTGTTGTAGAAAAAAAATCATTGTATTTGTTAGTAACAGAATATCACCAGTAATTTTAATCTTACCTTTGTGTTTGACACCCGTGTTAAAGCCTATGTAGAAGTAGTAACCTGCAGGTGGACTCTGACACATGAAACTAAACCCACCCTAGAAACCTGAGTGATTAGGAAATTTCCCTCACAAAAAGCAGCACTTATAGACACTTTGAATGATGGCTAATTGACCTTATTGATTTTAATTTAAAAATCAGTCCACATCTTAGAGTTTTAAAAATTCCTAGCAAATAGGGCCTCCTGGTGGCACAAGGGGTTAAGTCTCAGCACTATGAAGCTATCTGCAGCCATTGCAGCAAGAGTTCAAGCCCTGGCCAGGGAGCTAACCCACATGGCGCAGCAGACCTCTCCTGTCTTTCCTGCTGCTTCTCTCAGCAGTGTATTTCAGTAGATCTGCCTGTTCTGCTCCCCACTCTGTCTCTAGTGAATCCTCTCACCCCCAACCCCCACATACCTCTGGCCTACACCCCAGTTCTTGTATGCATGCATTAATAAATAAATCTTAAAAAAATTTCCTAGCAAATAATCCAAAAATATTTTCGTCTGCTGTAATGTTTAGGGATGACGGTTGCTTGCCAGCTATAAATTCCAGTGATTCTTTCTCATTAACAAGTAAACCGTTATTACTTTGTGACTACAAATGACTTCTCTTTCAGCCAGGGTAATTTTGCAGACCTTTTTCCATTTATCCAAACCACTACCTTCAGTTGAAGGGATGTCATAAATCAGACTTTAAAAGCAATATGGAATCAAGAAAAAAACACTTGAAATTTGGGAGGATGAGAACAGTTAGCGTCTCAACGCAAATAAGGTTTTATTTCACTTGAAGATTAGAGTTGCCTTCAAATTAGTGTGGCAAAAAAGGTCATAATGTTGTGTATCTTGAAACATTGGAAAGCAATTTTACAAGTCTTTGATACATCTATTATCATTTTCAGTTCCTGTTCACTCTGAAACAATTTATATTTATTTAGTGATTTCTAGGTTACCTATCATTTTAGTGGCAGTTATTCCACTTGATCCTTACAATAACGCTGTAGTAAGAAATGTCGTTTTACTTACAGTTGACCCTTGAGCAACACAGGGGTTAGGGATGCTGACCCCCCACACATTCGAAAATGGAAACTCATGTATAACTTTTTAATTCCCCAAAACTTAGCTACTAATAATAGCCTACTGTTGACCAGAAGCTGTACCAGTATCAGTTGATGAACATACTTGTATGTTATATGTAGTATATGCTGTATTACTTATATAAGCTAAAAAAAGAAAATGGCATTAGGAAAATCATTAGAAAGAGAAAATACATTTATAGTACTGTATTTATTGGTACCATGAGTTTTGTCTGTTTACAAGAAAATACGGACCCATGCAGTTCAAAACTGTGTTACTGAAGGGTCAACTGTATTTTACTCTTAAGAAAACTAACATTGAAAAACTTTTTTTTTTTTTTTAAATGCAAGTTTTAAAATCTGCTCAAGGACAGACAGGGGTGTTTGGGAACATGTGGGAAAGACATTGGAATTTTTGTCGACAACAAAATTAATAGGATTCAAACTCAGAGCATGGGGTACTGGGGCCCAACTTCTTTTACGTATATATATATATATATATATATATATATATTTTTTTTTTTTTTTTTTTAAATATATATATCCTTTACATTATTGTGTATTCCCTGTAGTGTCCCACCACCAGTTCACCTGTTGACCATCACCATAGTCCCTTGTGCTCTTTTCTCCTCTGTTTGGTCCTTCTTCCTCCCCCTCCCCTGTAGAATGTCTCTTATTTATGGTTGCCTGCTAGTTTTTGTTTTTAACATTGAAAAATCTTGAGACTTTTTCAGGTGACATAACTAGCAAACAAAGTTGAGACTGTTGTTCTTTTCCTTCCAAATCCCATGTGTTCTTTTCTTGATTCCATATTGCTTGTATTGTCTGATTCAAAGAATTTATTCACTTGTATATTAGATTAGCCATTAAATTAGTATACCAAAAAAGGTCCTAATATTCTAAGTATATCTTGAAAAATTGAATGATAAGCATCTTTGAAAATCTTTGATACATCTATATCCTATCTCCAAACCTATTTGAATTAGAATTCAAAATTTTACCTTAAAATTTTTATAGAAAATTTGTGACTAAATTTAGTTGAAATAACTAAAGAAAATACATAAAGATCTACAATAAATACAAATAGCCTGTTAGTCCCTGAAAAACAAACGGACCTCATCACCTTGTGTCTATTTCCTGTTAGAAACTATCTTGATTTTCAGCCAGCTCCTGTTTTACTGACTAGTCATCTGCTCTTTTATTTGGGCATTCATACCTACCTCTAATGAACACCAACTATGTTTTATTATCGAATCCTAAAATTATCTTTGTAAAGTGCTATTTGACGCAAAACGTATTTAATATTTGTTGTGCATTAATCAACCCCACCTACAAAAAATAGGCTAATATTAAGATTAAGACTTTAAAATCCTCTATGAAGAAAGTAATAGTTAAGATTTAAATCCTCGTTTTGCTCCTGATCATTCTCTGATTCAAGGCTGGATTAAAATATTTTGTAATATTTCTACTGTGCAGGTGCTGTTACCTTGTATGTACATAGAGCACTGTGATAGAACCTCATGTTTCAGATTTCTTATCAGTCTTCTAAAGAAACACTGCATTGACTTCTAATCTTCACAGACATAATGTACTTGGTAGATGGTTGTTGTAATATGAACAATTGTAGAAGAACTTTGCAAAATGTATGTGGTACATTATGAATATACAGACACTTCCTGACTTGATAGTTCCCCTTACTAATTTTTGACTTCACAATGGTGTGAAAACAATATGCAGTCAGTAAAAACTGTAGTATAATACTCTCTACAATTAACTGATTCTCAGCAGTTAGCCATAGCTCCCAGTCAGCATTTTCAATGTATAATATTTTAAATTTAGGGTGGATTTACCAGGATGTAACCCCATTGTAAGTTGAGGAATAGCTGTAAAATTTTTCCAAATAACATAATTGGGTTTTATACCCAAGTGTATAGAATCCACAGTTATACTTGGGGAATACTTCTGGTGTGTGGTTCCAGGCTATTTTCTGTAATCAAACTTGATCTGTTAAATCATTGGTGATGCTTGAGTGTTTTACATACTTGTTAATGTGAAAAAGTAATTTGGTATCGTACTCTGAGAAATCATTAATTTGTTTCTCTATCCCTGAAGTCATTTGTTTGGCTCCTACTTCCTTAATTGTTCAAGTGTAGCTTTTGCTGGAGGCTTATATCTATAATGCCACAGTGAATTATTTAACATTTGAGGGAAGTACTGATTTGGGAGCTTTTTAATTCACCTCCAAACCAGTGGGATTTATATTGTTGGTGTTTTTTCCTCATTAACTTGACTTAGATGTCAGATAATGGGACCTGAGTAAATTACCTAAGGGACCAAAAATGAGTTAGGTGACCGCTTTTGTTTGGCCTAAGGATATAACTGATGGGTATAACTTGAGGATGTATCTACTGAACTTATCACTTAATGGCCAAGGAGAGAGGCAGAATTTAGACTAAAATGTGATAACTATATTTTGAAAAACAGGTCAGAGCCACATTTATAAAGATCCACCATAAACATCTACCACAGCCTTTTGCCAATAAGACCATGAGCTTAGGTTTATTCCGCAAACCCTGACTGTTAGAAAATTTGGTACAAAGGTAATCATTCAAAAGGGTATTACTAAATTTATAAGTATCCTTAACTACAACTGAGAAAATAATAAGTTTACAACTTCCCTTAGTAATGATAGGATGTTTTAATTTTGTGTAAAAAAGATCATTATAATATATAATACATGATATTACAAAGTATAGACTTCTAAAATATGACATGATTATTACATTTAAAGAAACTCTGGTGAATTTTTTGACTAATGGTTCAAATTTCTCAGTTGCTGTAACAAGAATTAACTCAAATTATTTCTCATCTAACTAGCAGTTATGAATAGAACACATATGTTCACTCTACTTTCGTTCCCTGAAATTTTCCAACATCTCTTAACTGTGGTAGAAGAGATTGCCAAACACATTTTCTTCCTTCCATGCAGCCAGGCTACATTTCCCAGCCTCCCTGGCAATTGGCTGGGCCATTTGACTGAGATCTAGCCAATAGAGTCTGAGCAGAAGTGATATATTTGTTATTTCCTGACCATAAAAATCTCACATTTGTAATACTTCAAGGTAGGTGATCTTGGAAGTGACCTGTTCAAAATGACTATTTTCCTGAATCACTCTTGAAGGAGAGCTCTCTGCCCATCAGGAACACCATATAGACTTGATGTATGAGAAGGAAAATCTATTTGTTAAGCCACATACATTTTTGAATTTACCTGTTACCAGCAGAATGTGCTTAACAAGCATTATTATTACTGTTCCAGACCTCTGTCATGCGCATGCTTTATGTACTTTATTAAATTTCTCAGTCCTTCAGGGAAGGGAATTAGGTTTGTGCACCTTTTTATCTCACCAGTGGACCCAGTATTTATTTAAATCTCTGTGGATAACTGAATCCTCAGTAAAACATAAGTGTTCTAGATCAAAATAAATATTTAAATCACACATTTTATTGTATATGCTTTCTAGAGTAATTTAACATGGACTTACAGTGACGTCCTTTTTATGTCCTTTGCAGCCTCTAATTCAGAGTGTGATTGTAATCACAATAGAGCATTCGCCATGAACAGTCTTGATTTTTTAACTTAGTTATATAAAGCAATATGTAAAATGACATTTGAAAAAGGAAAGTATTAGTGGAGTATCACCCATAAACCCATAAACACATACACACAAAAAATAACCCACAAAATGTTGCAGAATCTCTAGTGAAATTTTTAATTTTCATTTTTAAGTACATCAAGTTGATTTTGTTTTTTCCCTCATATTTTGACCTTTTTTCTTTTGGATCTTTTATTTACTCACCTCTGTTATTTGCAGCTTCCATTCTGGTATCTATAGAGCTTGAAATTTTATTGGTAGGTTTTAGGCTCCTCAGAGTTTGTGTTGCTCTTAACTCCAACTGTAAGGTGGGAGAGAAGAATGGACTGCTACTGTGGGACAAGGACAGTGTCCTCAGAATTGTAGTAGAGAGGCCTGATTTTCTGGAGCTGCAAGGCACAACTGGCACTATGAGGCATAATCATGAAAATAAATTGAAGATCTGCTGTGTCATGGGACTTGTGTTCATTTATAGACGTGTTGTCATATTCTTGCCCGTCTTGCTCTGTCTCCTATCTGCTAACCATAAGTTTAGTGACAAGTAGAAGATGCAAGAATGGAAAAACATTAATTAAGTCAAAAGTAAAGTGATTGTTGATTTCTGCCTTTTAGGTGTTTCTCCATGGGCCAGGACACATAATGGGTACTGATAAATTTTAAAGCCTGACAATTCTATTTGTAGAACAAATACTTCTGCTTTATTATTTATTAGACTTCTGGGTGGCAGGTAAGCTGATGAATAAGAATAAAATTATGGACTGATCATTTCTGTATTTATTTGTAAAGCTGATAAGAAGACTGTGTGCTCTCAAACACATAGTTTAGATGATCTGTTGATTAGTTTAAATGGCAGTCAATGCCTATTTGATCATGGCTGAATAATAATTTTTATTAGTTTTTATATAAACTTGAAGCAAGGCAGATCTTCCTAAAAGGTTTCAAAACTCTAAACCTATGAACAAAAATATTGACACACTTGACTGCATAACCAAAATTCTTCAATAGAAAAAAAATTCCACTAAATCAAAGGTTAAATGCCAAAATCACAGAAGTATTTGCAGCATACATGATAAAAGGTCAAATTTTAATATGCAAATTAGTTGAATTTTTTAAAAACTTGGAAGATAATACAAAAACATGGACAAAGGACTTATTAAGTGAAGGCTTAAGTAGCCACCTTAACAAAGGCTGTTAAGAAGAATCATAGATGACTAGTAAAAAAAAGGAGAAAGACTTGACCTCATCATAAAGGGCAAATTACAACAAAGTCACTGTTTCCCCAATCAGATTGTCAAAGATTAAAAAGTTTGTGAGGAAGTAGGCACTTGAATGCTTTGTTTGTTGGGATGTTATTTGGTATAGTTGCTTAGAGCGCAGTTTGCTAATAGCTGCAAATGTTATTTTAATCCAGCTACCCTTTGATATAGGAAAATTGTGTGCTAATATAGTAACATAAATGCTCAAAGACGTATTATAAAAATGCTCTTTGTTTCATAGTTTACAGAACAGCAAAGAAAAAAATAAATGTTGTCCACCAGTAGGGTGCTTGTTACATGATTGATGCAAGAAATATCAAATGACTATTTAAAAGAATTAAGGAGATCTGTGTGTGCTGCTTGGAAAGGTCTCTAAGAATCACCTGAAAAAAAGCAATGCAGAAACATGTAGTTTGACCTCATTGGAGTGGGTGGGCAGTAGACTTTTATATGCATGCAAAATGCTTCAAAGGAGACATAAAACTGTTAATAGGGGCCCTCTTTGGGGAGGGGTGACAGGTAGGGGGAAATGGTATAAGACAGTATTCATTTTATGTCCTCTTCAGGGGTCTCAATTATTTTAAACTAAGTACATGTTAACTTTTGCACTTCTTAGAACTGGTACAAGCTTTGGCAGAATGAAAACGGTAAGTTTAAAACTTTATTAAAATGAGGGCCTTAGAGGTCCCTGATTGATCTGAACATTTATCTTTCTCCCCCCTCTCTGACAGGATCAAATATCCTATGAAAATGCAAAATATCTTTTGATTAGTTTTCCTGAATTTACTCTCCATGTTAGAATGGGCACCATCCATTTCTTGACAAATAGGCTAATTTTTCACTTAACTCAGTGTATTATTCAGTTAATTAAGGTTAAATTAATGCTACACACGGTAAGGTAATTGTTGGGCTTTAAGAACTGAACACACAAAAAAGCCATTATAAAAGTAACTATAAATGAAATCTAGAAAAATCTTAAAATCAAATTACTGATCTTAACATTACTTTTTCCTCTACATAAAAATTGGTGGGGCTTGTTTTGCTATTAGAAGAAGTGGTGGTAGAATATTGGAGGACTCAGTGAAATCATCCTCATTTAAGAAGAGAAGTGGAAAATATAAAAAGCTATGAAGGAAGCAAGTTTTTAAAATAAATCTTTGTGCAGAACTCGTCTTGGTCTCAGCTGCAAATATTATGGTTCATAATTTATCATTTTAATGTGGTACTAATTAGCTTCTGATGACTTCTAATTATAGTAACAATAGGCTGTGATTATCAATCCTCACCTCCACACTACACATTAAAATTTGTCTAGCACTTAAAAATACCAAAGAAAATTATCAAACCACATTTCCTTTGGGATTGAAACAAATTAAAAAACACCCTAAGAAATGAGGCTTGAGTAGGGATGTGTTGATCCTATTATTTATTTAGGACTCTATTCTATTAACATGAAATAATATTGAAATATATGGCATTTAAAATGTGTGTGTGTGTTTTTTTTTTAAGCGATGTGTGTATATGCACAGAAAACAATGTGAATGAAATCGTACCCATTTGATGATAATAATGGTTGGAGGAAGTGAAAAGGGAAAAAATTTGGGGACAGGCACAGGGGAATACTCAAAGCATACTTTATTTGAAATATTTCAGTTTCTCAAGAAAGAGAATTTGTTCGTATTGTTTTATATAATTAAAATTCACTTGAAAATTAAAAGAAATTTATATTCATACTTATAAAGTAATAAAAACCTATTTAAGAAATGTATCCTTTTTTCTACTACATGAACCTTGAAAGCGTATAGTGCTTGTTGACAGTGATTTAAAATGATTATGCTGAATAATTGAATTTAGAGTAGGCTTTTGAAGATAATTTCCTAAAGATATCTCAGCTCCTTTTCAGAGGCATCTCACGAGATGAAAGCATGTGCAGTTTGATTACATATTCCTATTGATTGTATTCCACTTACAACAATAAAAATAAACTCAAGATACAAATCTAGCAATATTACTAATTCATTACAACCAGTACTTATTTTCTTCATTAACTTTTTATTGTTATTTTCAACTTACACAGCATGCACAAATGCAGCAATTACATGTTGAACAAGAAAGGGGACGACTCTTTATGTTCAACATACTGTACATCAGAAGTCATTACTTCACCAGAGCTGTTGGAAAAACACAAAGTTAGAACAGCCTCTTAAAAAACAAGTATAATTAACCACAAAATGTAGGTGGGCTCAGCTACTAATCTGCTCAGCTGAGAGTTAGTTTGTTGTATATAAATATCTTACTATGGATTACACCACCTAACTACATCACAGTAAAAAAGAAGTCATAGTAAAACATAATGTGCTTTATTAATGGTGAAAAAGTTTAAATCTTTTCAGAAAAGGATTATAATTTGACTAATAAGAAACTATAGTTAAGCACAATGCCTTGTGTCTAATCCTACATTTTAAACAATGCCTAATTCTTGATATTCATCATAGTAAAATGTCAGTTCTGTGTGGTAGAAGGCTGGCAGAGTTTGCTTAATAGCTTCATGACTTAATGCTGTGCCTTTGAACCCAAACTCAAGGACCCCCGCAGTAAATGGTGTGGTGTAATGGAAACATGGGTATGGGCCAGAGATCTGGGTTCTTGTCTCAAATCTGTATCTAATTGTTTATTTGACCTTAAGCAAGTCACTTAATCACTCTGTAGTTACTTACCTATAAGATGGGGGTAATAATGGGCTTAAGTGAGGGATCTTACTTAACAGGGTAAATACCCTGGTAGGTTCAAGTAGCATGTAGTAGTCTAATATAAAACCTCCTAACCACCTCCTCTCTGCCAGACAAAGGGGCAAGCATTGAAGGAAATGCTAATATTAATAGGAAACAGTTGACCTCAAGTGACAAAATGAAACAGTTTATATATCTAGTACCTTTGATGCTTTGATGAAATTTCTTATCTAGAACTTTGTTTCTGCAACTTAACTTTTAGAACTCTCATTTGTATATATTCGCTATTAGGTCCACAATCGACCCATTTCCACTTGCAGCCCTCTGTTTAACTAAAAATAGGTAGTCCTTATGTCCCTCACATAAGATGCTAGGTGAGGACTGGCAACTACAAGTGGCTCACTACACTTTTGGACTTTTCTTCAAGTTGTTGGGCCATATAGCTGGGTAGTACTAGTAGCAGAGGTGAAGAGAGAAGATTCAAAGGTTGGTTATCTCTAACCCTGGCATCCTTCCTTCCTGTAGTTACTGGCATCTTATGTCTCCATTTTCTAATTTTAAGATTCCCCTATTTCTATATCTTCTCAAGTTTTTAACTGGAGAAAAGTATCCTCCTCCCCCCACTTCCTCTGTTCCCTACAGTATTAAAACCAAATTCTTTAACACTGGAGTAGGAAGTTCCTAGTATCCCCACCTAAGTAGGAGTACAGAAGGTAGACGTATGATTATAGTTTTTCTTTGCCCACTAAGAAAATGGTATGGCCTAAATAGAACGGTTGACCTAATGCAATTGTTTAGGTTTGATCAGGAAAGAAGACCAAGGGAGTTCAAAATTAGAGAGGAAATAGTCATCTAGGACCGGAAGTCACTTATAATATAGTTGTAAAATGTAGTAATGCAGTGAGAGAACTTGAGAGATTGGGAGGTTGTAGATAAAGGTGGGATATTTGGATTGAAGCTTTCAGAAGTGGAACCATTTGAATGTTAAGTTCCAGTTATTCCTTTGAGAGGGGTCAAATATAGTAGATGTTGAATTGAGTAGGGTAGGCAGTTGACATGACTTTAGTCAACTAGAAGACCAGCAACACTGAGTGAGATGCCAAAGACTAACAGTTGACAGAGAAGACAAGTGACGGAGGAATGCAGAGCTGGCTTCAAAGAAATGGCGATTTTCTCAAATTGGGCAGAAAATAATGGGAACGCTGGCCTCACCTCCCAACTCTAGTTTGTAGACTGTTGGAGGTTCAGTATATCCAACTATGAAACTAGAGGGATTTTGATACCCCAGGAAAAGCCACTACTCAGTTAGAGCCAGAACCAAGAGTCAATGTTTTGTGAATTTTTAAAACACTTAGCACACTGTTTTATAATCACTGATTTATGTGTATGTTTTCCTTCTAGACAGTATCTTCTAGATACTGTGTTTTAGTCATCTTCCAATCCAGCACCTCTCCTACTACTAAGCCTTCTATTACATTTGGTACTTTTGCAGCACTTCTTGTTATCTTGTAGTAATTTGTATACTTACTTTATTTCTTGACCAAATTTATTCATTCATTTATTGAACAAACATTGGTTGAGCATCTTTTATGTGCAAAACTGACTGTGGTGAATACAGAAAAATAATGGTTATTACTAATGCTAACATGCTGAGTTTCCTATACCTCTGGTGTGCTTTATAGATAGGTAGGTATTAGGCAGGTAGATATATATATGTATATATATAAATTTATCTGATCCTCACAACATCGGTTAAGAAAATAATTGCTTTTCTTGGAAATGGGCTTAAGGAAATTTAATAACTTGTTCAATTTTAAAGTGTAGCTAAATGGTAAAATTTGGATTCAAACCTCAGTTGACCACAGAATCCATGCTCCACTACTGTAGATACCCTCTGAATTAGGTACCCTAAATACACTTTCTTACTCATCTTGACATCCTCAACACTGAGTATGTATCTTTATGTTCTTTGGTGGTGTTGAATTGTGTAATGGATAGAAACCAGTTCACAAGCTTTTTCTTTGGCCTCCAAAACCCTAGCACTATGCTAGGCATTCAAGTACTACATGGATTATTATTGATTTAGTGAGACAAAATTTCCTTTTGTTTTGAGGTTGAAAGAGGATCATGGTATAACTGTTTATGATATAAAAATAAAATTAAAAGTTTACATCTCTGCACATTGCCTTTCACAGATTATTTTCTTTGTGTGTTGGAAAATACAGATACTTACATATTTTCTTTGATACAGGAAAAAAAAAAATGACCTGTGTCCTAAATAGATGTTCTGTCTAATAGGCTTCTCCTATAGACAGAGAACAAAGTGTACTTCATTCTTAGTCTTTGCTCAATACTATAAATTTTGGTTATTGAAAACCGTTACAGTCATACTCATTGGAAACATGGCTATAAGGAAATACTTGGATAATTATGTACCTGTAAGATTTGCTGTTATCCATGTGTAATTTATATACTGCAGTAATATGGAGCTTCCATTACTCTACCATGATTACTTACATATTCATTGCAAATAATGATGTAACGGATTTTTAGAGGCTGTGCATAAGAGAACCAACAAACTGAGACGCAAAGCAAGTTTCCACCCCTGCTTTCCAAAGCTGTAGTTAATCACTTGAACACTATCCAATATAGTAGAAAGCTGGCAGACTTTTCTTTGCAGCAGGCTATGTAAAAATGTTTGTAATTTACAGCTTATTATGCCATGCAAACGACTGTGTTCCCAGTGAAGGAGAGTGAGAAAATAGACTGTGAAATTATTTAACTCCCCTTTGTTAGTTGTTTTCTGGCAACAGTGGAAGGATACTTTTCACTTAAAATGCATTCCTGTATTATTTTTATATCATTCAATTTAGATTTTAAAAAAGAGGAATTTACTTTTCATCTCTATATATAGGCCAGAGTAATTTTAATTAACAAAAACCCAATAAGCTGAAAAATCAGAATTGTCATGAATTTAAATGGAATTACAAAAAATATTAGGGTTTAATTCAATTTATGGCTTCAGTTTTGCAAAACATTTCTTTTTGACACGCCGGTGCACGCCGGCAGTATTTAATGGGCAGCTAGTTATTTCCAAAGGTACCTTATGTAAATTTTGTTTTGTACTGTTTGGAGCACTTTGGATGTTAATCTTTCTCAGGAACAATTAGAGGGGTAGGTGAGGTAACTTGGACCTTTCTGTAATCTACTGACTAAATCCACCCAGTGTAGTTCTTTTCTTAGCATTTTCTAATTTTATTGGTTTCCTTTTTAGGATTCATAAGGCTCCTACAATCAGGCAACAGCTATTTTTGGGGGTTGCTATCCTCTCTGTGTCTAATATACTACTGTAAGTTTGTATTCAATAAATATGCCCAGATCTTGACTTCCATTTTGGTGAGAAAGTAGCTCCTCTGTAAATGACTAACTCGGGCACCTTTAGGTGCTGTATCTCATAAGTGGGCCTACAGTGTAAAAACTTCCTAAGAGAAACTAGTAAAAACACAAGATATGATATTTAAATGTCTATAACCTTTTTCTTCTAATTCTTTTTTTTAAAAAAGATTTATTTATTTATGCATACAAGCTGGGGTACAGACCAGACGTGGGCGGCAAGAGGGTTCACCAGAGACAGAGCCGGGAGCAGAACAGGCAGATCAACAGAAATACACTGCTGAGGGGAGCTGTGGGCAAGGCAGGAGAGGTCTGCTGTGCCATCCGCCGGCGACTGGTGCTTAACTGCTGCGCAACCAGGGAGGCCCTTGGATTTAATTTAGAAGCTGGGGACCTTGCTCAGTTTTTATTAATCACAAATGATCAGATGTTGAGTATTTTAAGTCAGAATTGTTGTGTACCTACGACTCATGTTTTTGAAAAATAATGGAGGAAAAAATGGAATTGTTGTGTAAATATCAAAGCATTCTCTCAATTGTCTGATGAAAGGTTATGTTTTACAATCATACAGGAGAATTTCTTTGTTTTCTATTCCTTTTGGTTTTTTTAAAGTTAAACATTGCACAGCCTGAAACTCATCTCTGATATGTCAAAGTTAAAAATAAAAAAAGAAAGAATATAATGATTTCTTCTGTTTTCTTGGCTGCCTTCTTTTAGGTAAGCAGTAACCTGGGATGTGCTGGAGCGCAGCTCTGTGGGCGGGAGCATGGGGTGCCTAGCACTGCTCTCCACTGACCTCTTCTGGCCTCCTGTTAGATGTGTTGTGGAAGTGGCTGGCTGCTCCCTCTTAGAAAGTAAGGGGGTAGTCAAGAGAAGCGGAGGGAAATTATCTGGTGTAGGCTTTTTCATCATAGCCTCCCAACCGCTTTAACACTTAGGACTCCTTTTGCTGCTCTCCCAGCCTTCTGTGAAAAAGTCATTTCCCTCACACTTTATTAGTAAAATAATGATTACTTGATTTTATTAGATATATTTATAACTGACCACCTGATGAGCATGATAGATAACCACTACGATCACATCTTATTAATGAATACAAAACTAAAGAAAATTAAAATTTTCATTAACAGATATACTTGTACCCAATGGTGAATAAGTGACTTTCCTTAGACATTTTAAAAGGGAAAAATAACTCACTTTTGTGAAGAATTTTTTACTAACTATGAAGAATTCTTAAATACCTAGAAACTCCAAATAGGGAGCCACTGAGCTAGACGGTATTATCATGCAATAAGTGCTCAAATATTTTTGCTATAGAATTGATGGCTATTGCTAATTTACTGTCATTTTGAAATGGTTATTGTTGCAAAATGAGGAATATTGTATCAGACAGAAGCTTTTCTTTGTACCCACAGAATAAGGATTTGGAGAGGTAAGCCAAAGCCCTGGTGGTTTCCAAGACAGAATTCCCTTCTTTCCTGAAATTGGAGGGGAGGAGGTAATGCAAGGTTTTAATATACATGCTATCTCTGGAAAATGCATCATCATAAAACCTAAAACTCAGATATTTTTTACATACTTAAAATAGGTTTGGCGAATGCAGTCTGTCCTTGTATCCTTGGATTCCACAAAATCAAATCAGATCCTTTAGGGATGAGAAGAAGCTGTGTATGTCTAGTATACATGCCACCACTGTAGGCCTAAACACATAGTCCCTAACCTGCACAGTGTAACAACTATTTACATAGCTTTACATCATATTAGATTAAGTAATCTGCACATGAATTGCACCCTGTGTGTACTAGGTTATGTGCAAATACTATGCCATCTTATATAAGGGACTTGAACATCTGCAGATTTTGGTATTAAAGAGAATGACTGTACATAGACAAATACTTTATTTTGAGGGGCTCTTTGAAAGTCTATAATTCAGACTATTAACTTAATGCTTTGTGCCTGTTCCTCCTCAGTTTATCATACTTTATCTCTTACTACACTCTGGTCTCAAGTTTCCCCACATCTACTGGTTGTGCTTTTTATTTGCTATTGAACATCATCTAGTAACACTTAAATTCTTCTAGAAAAAGGAAGAGTTAACAGCAGATGAGTAAATTTTAGTCCCTAGAGCGGTTGGAAGTAAAGATACACTGACAAAATGACCACTCTGAAAGGACTCTGGTGCCCTTTGAGAGTCTGCCCGGCCTCTTCAGCAGTCTCATTCTTGTAGTGTTCCTTGAAATCCTAATTATACATAGTAATGAAATGAACTAAGAGCAATAAATTATTAGTATGGGACCCTATACCTTCTTCTCCTGTAGTTCAACAACGTAACTTCCTGTTGTTGTATTATGACTATCATGTCATGATGCTCTAGATTTTGTGTGACTTATGATGTTTTTTAGCTGGAGCTTTCCCTGAGAGAAATTGAGCCAAGCAAAATGTAAAGTCAAGAATGATGCTTTTTTAAACAAAGCTATATGTACACAGTTGTAGATGTAGTTTTATCTATAGTTTGAAAAATCTTTGGGATCTCTAGATTGTTTGTTCAATAGATGAAAATTTTGGAAAATCAAATACTGCTGAATTAAAACACTGGTTAAGAAGGGAGATTGGTAGTCATGTAAAAAGCAAAATCTGCACAGATTTATTGGACCTAATTTTAGAACATAATATTCACAAAAAGAGGAAATCTGTATACTCTGGAAGAAATGAAGTGTTACTATCCTGATCCTGAAATCCACAGTATCAAGTCTTCAGTTATATGTAGTTATTGTATTAGTACATAAGGGCCTTTCCATTAGGGAAAAACAAGTTTTTGTAGATATCTGATTATACCTGAATTGCACTGGGTACCAGACTAAAAGAATTAAGTAAATCTATTATTTCTCCTCCAAAAGTTTATTCTCTTACATGTATTTTGAGAGTAGACACACATATATTAGATATAAAATATCAGTTTAAGGGGAAAGAGACAAGTATACTTACCTCTTTTGGGGAAGTAAAGATCAATTAGAATAACTAATGAAGTTCAAAATTTGGCCATGGCACTTATTGAGACTGAAGAGTTAACATTGTAAATGGACAATCCATTTATCCGCTCTGCAATTTGATTGACAATACATGGGCCTGACGAGGGAATGTTTTACTTAAGATATGGTTTTTCAAATTTAAAATATGATTTGCTTTGTTCTAGAACTTCCTTGCTGGCTTAATTTCATTAAGTTAATTTTTCTAACTTCAAAATATTCTCTTCTGATTTATATCAGCTTTCAAAAGAGAAAGATTAAAATTGTCTGTTCTGATAATCTGAGACAAATGATTAATTTCCATCCCCTCTGTCTCCAGTTCTCCACCATCTTGGGGTATTTCTCCCCCACAGTTCTCACGTACATAGAATCCTCCTGTAGGTAATTAGTTCCTTTGTGAATTCCTCCCTTAACTCCATCAAGATTTGAGTTAGCTCACCTTCTTCTGGCCTTCTCTGTTACCCTGTGTTTATATCCATGATAACAGTTATTGCCCAGGATTGAAATTGTTTGGTTTCCTGTCTAAATCTTTTCCTGATCTGGCATGAGCTTCTTAAGGATAAAACTGCGTTTTTTTTTTTTTTCATTTTTCAGGTGAATTCAGACCTTATCCCAGGGTTTGACATGTAGTAGGCACTCAATAAATGTTAATTAAATGAAAGCAAGCAATTCTTGAATGTTCACTACAATTGCAGTGTATTAATAACAAAATATGGGGAAAGTGTACTTGAAATATTATCCCTATAATATAATGATTTTAACATTTTATTAAATTGGATTTCAATGAAAGTTTTTAAATAAAATCCTTTCTTAAGAGAACTTTGAAAATGCCTTCAAAGGATTTGAAGATTGCTACAACTCTTTATCCTTGTCAGTAATTCAAATACTGTTAGTTATCTCATAATTTGACAAAGTCCATTACATAGCTATTATTTAGAAATACCTATTTAATTTGGTAACTTACTCCAACATCTGCTTTCTTGACCAGATCTTTTTAGTTATAATTCTTGTATCTGAAAATTCCAATTCATTAAATATCAGTAAATATGGGTTTGCCACTAAGATTTGAGAATGAGATGATCTTTTTAAGAAAATAAGTATTTATAGCAGTAAGTGAATTTATAGCCAAATTGTACTCAAAGGCAGTGTAAAAAATGTTTAAAAATAAGATGATGTAAATGAGGCATTTCAAAGTATAGGTTGGTGCTTCATCATTAACTTTAATTTTGTGACTTTTGTCAGTTGATGTCACAACCTTAATGTTATTTTTAAAATAGTTTTTTTAGGGGTATTTAATTAACTAATGTGATGTTTGCTTATTTCAAACAGTCTGTCTTTGTTACTGTCAAAGCCGCAGTGGCAGGGCCTTGCTTTCCCCTTCCCTCTTGTTAATATTCTGTGTTAGATAATGGTTTCGCAAATAATAGATTCCAAGAACCTTTGATCCACCATTACTGTAAAATAAAATGCAACTTAATTTTTTTCTGGGCATAATGGTTTTAACCTTGTGTACTAATTTGACTGTGCTTGTGGGGGCAGATCCTTAAATGAGACGCAAATGAAGGAAAAATTGCTAATGCTGCCACTGTATATCTAATGAGCACTGTGTAATAAACCATAACCTCTTCAACATTTCTCTGGAAAGCAGCATGATTATTTTGGATGGCTGGCCCTTTGTGGATGGCTCATTACCGTCTGGCATAATATGTATTGATAGAGACTGTAATTGTCAACTCCTATTTGACATGCTGCCTCTAATAAATATGGCTTGCATTGCTGGAACCCACTAATAGTTATATAGGAAACTGTAATTAAAGAAAAATTTATATGTATTTAAAATGTTAAAAAAAAAAACAGTAGGTATGTGTATAAAACGTCTCTATAGAGAATTGTCTGTTCCCCCTCTTTCTTGCAGCATCTTGTCTTGGATTATTTGAAGCATCCCCTGAGGATTGTTACTCTTTTATCAGTTTAGGGCCAACATGTGACAAGACCTCTGTGTGTGTGTGTGAGAGAAAGACACACACACACGGGGGTGGAGAGAGAGAGAGAAACAGACCCACACACAACACAGACTTTCTTGGATTTTCCTTCATGTTTGCAGAACATCTCCATCGGCAAAGAGGTAACAGTATGAAATGCTCCCTCTGTGTATAGGAGATCCATAAGACTGTAGTTTGTATTTCTAGATTCAGCTCATGAAGTTAATGCTCTGCAGCCAAACAGTCTTGTGCTTATTCACTTTTCCCATGGTTTTCTTTACTTTTTTCCTAATTTTATTATAAAAATTTTATGCTCTTTAGTAAGAAAAAGGATACCTAAGAAGTCAAATTACTGTGAAATATGAATCACAAGAATATTGGAAACACACAAAATAACTTTACACATTATTTAAACTGCAAAAACTGTACTGGAGTCCTCAGTACGGCACCTGAAATCAGAATATGAACAAATGTTTATATTTATCGTCATAGGTCTAGAGAAATCATGTGAAAACTTAGACAGTTTATGGGTTTCCTCTTAATAATGTGACGTTTGGTATCATAATTTTCAAGCCAAGAAAATGGAGTCCATTTTCACCAATCTGGTGAAGAGAAGTATCTGTTGGGAACACACAGCTCTGTATTCATCCATCCATGGTTTTGAATCATGGTTTTTAGTTTGTTGTTTTTAATTATGACAACAAAAACACCAGCCTTCATTAGACTCTCTTCACCCTACTTTCATCCCCACAACTTCTTCCTCTCTGGTAACCTGATTCTTTTGTCTAGGCAAATTCCTTTATCTTTCTGAGGACTAGCATACTCAAATGTGAAAACAGGGATACCACCACCTAACTAGCACAGCTGTTATAGGGATCATTTGAAAAAACAAATGAAACACTTAGTGTGGTATTTTTGGCACCTAGTAGGTACTCAATAGAGCTGTATGTCTTTTTGCTCTTTT
This sequence comes from Scalopus aquaticus, assembly GCA_004024925.1. Lineage (NCBI taxonomy): Eukaryota > Metazoa > Chordata > Mammalia > Eulipotyphla > Talpidae > Scalopus > Scalopus aquaticus. Next base: position 95,801 of record PVIJ01002449.1, on the reverse strand, counting down.
ATTTGCCCTTCTTCCTTCTGCCTCCCACAGATGACCTCATTTCTAGTCTTACTGCATTCTTACTTGTTGGCGGACATCCTGTCCATGAAACATGGAATTTTAATTTTGTTAGGTTATTGACCTAATAAGAACATTCAGATCTTAAATATATTTTCTTAGTATATTTTCTTAAATATATTAACTCACTGAATCCTCACAGCAAACCAAAAAGCTTGTTATCCTCCCCATTTAACAGGTGGATAAAACTGAAGTACACAGAGGTGAAGCAACTTGCCCAAAGTGACATAGTAATGGGAGGATTTGAACTCAGGCCATCTAAACTTCCTCTGCATGGAACCTCATCACTACCTTTTATCATCTGACTAGATTTTTACCTACTACTCCTTAAGACATAGCTCAACTCTCAACTCTCCAGGAAATTTTCCCTGGCACCTCCCCCCAGGCTGAGTTAAGCCCCTTTTCTGGGCCCCCATAGCATAGTGTGCATGAGTCTATATAAAAATCAGTGGTGATGGTTCTAAGAGCACACAGTCTGAGCACTCTACCTGTGTTTTTTTATTCATGTCTCTCAACAATCTTAAAAGGGTCGATAATGATTTCCCCTTTATGTAGATGAGGACAGTAAGCTTGGAGGTGTTAAGTAATTTGGCTTATTTCACATGCTCAGTAAGGTCTGGGATTTAAACCAGGTCTTTCTTACTCCAAATTCATTTTCTTACTAACTGCATTATTTACCATACTTTGTTGACATTATCTGCTTTTGTGTTTCTTATAATCAGGTTACAAACCCTTCAAGGACTTCACTGTATCTTACTCATTTTTTTTTACTCCAGATCCTATCAAAATTGTACTTCAGGGGAGAAAGAAACAGAATATTAAAATATGCTTATTTTTGCTAAATGTGCTTGAATTTTTAATGTGTTCTGTAGTGAGCATTTCATGTAATTTCTTTAACAATGTGTTATCAAGCTGTAAAAACCATATGTTGATATGGGTACGTAACACTGGTCAACAAATTTTTACAAAAGTCATATCACTGAAATAAAATTAGTCATTTCCTATCAATTTGTATGTGCTCAACATGAATATGACAGTCAAATTCAAATTTGGGCTCTAGTTTTTTTTTTTTTTGTAATCTGCAATAAATTGATGTTTACATCACGAAATGCATGCCAATAGTAATAAGCCTACGGTTAATACCTGTAAAAAATCAAGTCATAGACTACTTCTTAGATTTCTTCGTTTGTCTCTTATACAGCTGGTCAGGAGCATCTCTGGAGAGTGCCCAGCAGTAGTCAGCCAGCATTGTAGTGGACCATTTTCCCTGGTATCTTTGTTCCATTGATGCGATATCTTGATGAAAACGTTCGCCATGTTCATCACTAACCATGCCACAGTTTTCAGGGAAGAAATCCAGATTCCTATAAAGGAAGTGGATCTTTAGAGACATATTGCAGCCAAGTTTCTGATACTGCACCAGCATATCTTCTACTAGCTCCTTGTAGTTTTCTGCCCTAACATTCCCAAGAAAATTTGTCAACACTAGGCGGAAAGCATCCCATGCTTGTTTCACATCATCCTGCAGCAAGTTGTTGAACCGGTCATCTCAATGCAGATGTAATGTTTGGACAGACTATTCTTGACTTCTTTTGCTTCATTTTTCCACCAGAAAGAGGAGGAACCAAGCAGAAGTAACAGTCTTTTATGTGGTTGCTTGGCTCTCTCCACACCATGGGGACTGCAGACGGCATTGATGGTCTTTTGCCATTTAACCACTGTGAAAGCTGTGTTATACATGTGGCACAGCATATATGCGGGGCCTAAGGCATGTCTTGGTCACCAACCTTGCATTGGAAGTAAATGTGATAAGCCCTTCACTTGAGAAGTGATCCTTCTGGTTGGCAAATGTCACTTCCCCACAAATAGAGCAGAAGTTGTCCACGCTATTAATGCACTTTTCGAGGCATTACTGTTTTGTATTGTGCCTAAATGGATAAAATAATAACAGTTCTATGGAACAGTAGTTTAAACTGTCTCGCACAAAGTCTGAAATATTTTTCAATGCTCAACCTTCCCAACAGGGCTTTCTATAGTACGCTGCTGACGTCAGCTTACTTCAGCAGCCACCCTGCAGTAGTATTGCATTGCAGCAGAAAATGATGCAATCAACTCTGGATGATGTGTGCATGACGGTATTATGCAGTGCGATGCAATATTACATCATTCTAAACTGATTTAGGTTGTTGTTGCAGTCCTATTGGAAAAATTTACACAGTGAAACATATAAAATGAATTATATGAAATATCTTCAAAATGAGAGCTCGTAAATAATTTTCAGGGTTATATTCATGTTTAGCACACCAAGATACTACAGATTAGGGCCTTTTTAAGTCAGTTATGATCTCACTGTTGACCAGTGTAAGTTATTTTAAATATTTTTGCTTTAGGATTTAAATCAAATATCATATGAAGAAATGTTTGTAATTGATAATTTGTAACATGGTAAATACCCAGCAAAGAGTAGTGTTGTGTAATAACTCGCGATCTACCATTAGTAACATACATAGAATAATTATGTAAGGTTTTTGTAGAAATACCAAGAATTGAACTGCTAGTGTTATCAGGGATTCAGAATAACAAACTTCTACACACCAAGCCACCTCTTAGTGCTCTGACTCAGTCCTTTTTCTTTATAAGTGAGAGTTTATGGTCAGACAAGACCTTACAGTGGAAAGTTTTAATTAGGTGCCTTAATTCAAGACCCAGGGAGAACTTAGGCACATTTTATCTTCTAAAAGGGCTTGCTAAATGGGTAAGCCAGAGTCTTCTTCCTTGGTAGAAATCTTCATTGAATTCTTTAGAATGTGAATGAAGACAAAGAGCTAAGTTAGCCTCATTCATTTCTCTACTTCCTTTAAACTGAGTTAACTCTATCAGGCCACTGTGATTAATCTCTAGGTCTCTGTTATAGGCCACAGTCAGGCAGTTGTGTCCAGATAAAATTATGCTAGTGAATTAGATAGTATAATGATTTGACATTCTGATGATGAGCTGGTAGTGAATATTTTTCTACGATATCTAAAGACCCATCTGTTAACTCACATTTCTTTGGTGTAGATAACTTTACTTAAGTACAATATAAATAAGTAGCATATTTATTCTCTTTTGTCTTTGTGTGAAAATGACTTTTTGGCAAATAGTAGCAATCCACTCACTTTGTTCATCTTAATATACCCAAATCACCTGGGGCTGTGGCCAGCCAATGCGGATTATTCCTGAGCTTTTATCCTCCTTTCTTGTATTGTTCTCACTTCTTTTCCTCTCCATCCCTGTCTGAGACACCCAAGTCTTTGTCCTAAACCTGTGCCCCGCCCATACTCCTGTTTCTGTCTGCTGGCTACAGCCATTCTCAAAACATTCCATGGCAGCTGTCAACTCTGTTCATTGTCTGGCAGGGGCAGTGAGCCCTGTTGGGACCATCAGCAGCAGCAGCAGTAGCAGCAGTAATCCAACTGGAGACACCCCCCACCCCCACCCCCCGCCCCAGCACTGCTGTGGCAGCCATGCATGGCACGGGAGGGGATGAGCAGCAGCATCCTTGCTTTCATTGATCTCCGTGCTCCCCCTCCAAGAGAAGCCCAGCTCTCCAGTCACCTCTTCCATGGAGCCTTCCCATTCTTCCCCTCAAATCCTCGGTGATCGTAATTGTGTATCCCAGCATAATTGTGTACAACAGCAATTACAAACCATGGCATCATTTTGCACTCATTATATACTGTATGGTTTTCTTATTAAGTCGTTTTGTATTGTTGTACGTGTCCCTAACTAAACTGTGAGCCCTCAGGGCACACGCCAGGTCATAAACTACTTTAAGAGATATAATACATAAAACATACTTTGATGTATACTCATTAATGAAAAAAAAAACATTTATACTCAGTATTTCTAGGGTCTGATACATAGTGGTTATTATATTAATATTATTGGTGATAATGATAATTAGGTAATCTAGATTAATAGTTCTCTCAATTTTCACCTGTCCTGATTCTTTTGGATTATAAATAATCAAAATATTTAATTTGTAAAAATCTCTTCCCCATAAACTAGCTCAGGAGTGGGCTGTTTCATGTGGTCATGATATACAGATGTAATATATTTTAGTTTGTTGCAATGGCACCATACAAAACCTAAATTGAGTGAGTGCTTATTAAATGACTCTCCTGTTTTATTATGTTCTGCTGATCTTTAGCTTCCAAATTGACTTGTGAACCATTTGAATCATGAACTATCAGGAAGGCTTTTATATATATGAAGTTGGTGGCTTACATTCAGATATGCCAGGTTTATCTTAGTCCTTAACCTTACCATTTTAAAGCATACTTAATACATTCACTTTTCAATAGAGGAGTCATCAATATTTTCAAAATAATTACTCTAAGCTTAGATTACCTTTTAAATCATTAGACTGTGAGAAAGTCTTAAGAATGCAGAGTGATGAAAGGAAGCTGATTATCATTAAAGAAGCCATATTGTGGATACAAGAACTAACTAGACTAGTGCATAAGGAAGACAAAATTGGTAGCAGTGTACCAAGATAATTTAAATGTGAAAATGTATAAAGGCATGAAAGGCAATACAAAACCCACAAGAAATGGAAAATGATCAGTTTACTTGGAAAATTAGACATTGCACAGTTTAGTCAGAATACACATCTAACATAGGCAGTCACACTCATAACTGTCTGTTTGCAAAGTCTTAAGTAGTAATACTAGTGTCTACCTGTGAGTAGAAGTATGTTAGCTGAGCTTCAAGTTCTCTGGGAAATTCTTTAAGTCCAGACTTTTAGGCTGTTGCCCGGTATTTCAGTTGAAAGAAGGGGTAAAATGTGTGCTATTTGGGCATTTTCATATGTCACTATTTCTGTTTATTATCTTTGTCCCTGCCAGACTTTAGGCTTCTCTGATGTGTTTGTGTTGTAAAGGTGGCACCCAGCACAGTGCCTCACACCTCACAGGAGCTCACAAAATAAAGATTGTCAGAAATGTGTGCATATTTGATCTTCCTTTGAAAGCATATTTTACTAGCTATTTATTTAAAATGTGTATTGAAATGTGCATGTATTTTAATAAGCCATATTATCTTCCTTTCACAGAAGGAGAAAGGAGTACTATGGGTCTAGAAGTTGAGAATGAGAAGTCATGGTTAGACATAAGAGAAGGAAGACTGTGGGAGAAGGGGAAATGAAACTAACGTGATCTTAGTGGTCTTCATAAAAATCAGATCTTTATGCTTATAACTCTTTGGAACTTGAAGCCAAAATTTGCAAACTATTAACATTTTACCAAGTTCACATATTTTCTGAAATTAACTGGGACCATTTTCAGATATCTCTATTTTGGTCTATTATATAGAAAAAGATATATCTTACAAATTGGTTTATAAAATTCATCTCTATGATCATAGATTGTCAGATAATAGTTTTTTTTAAGTTTCTGTATAATGAAATATCTGCATCTATTTGCATATGTGAAGGACTAATAAGCTATCATTTCTGGAACGTACACATTACAACACAATAATGATTATTCTATGCTACCTGATTTTGTTTTCTCAGTAAACACATTTTTTGAGAAACTTCCCTCTGAGAGTTTAACTCTTAAATTGTCTTACCTGCTTCTTGGGGCAGTATTGCATATTAAAAAAATTAGACAATAAGGGTTATACTTTTAGCTACCTGTATGGAAAACTACCTGTATGACCTTGAATGAAGTACTTAGAATCTCTGGACCTTGATTTCTGCATCTGTAACTAAGGCAGAAGAATTGAATGATATGCATTCAGGTCCTCATTATTCTTTCATTCTGAAGAGTCCCAAGTTTGGTGTCCAGTTTAGTAAGGTCTACAATAATGCCAAGCAGCCATTCCCCACTATATTACAGGCTTCTGGAACCATGTCTTTATCTACTCTGTATTCCCAGTTACCTAGATAATAACCTACCACTTGACAGGTACTAAATAAGTATTTATTTTTTTTTTTAAGATTTATTTATTTATACATACAAGCAGGGTACATGCCAGAGGCGTGGGGCGGTGAGAGGGTTCACCAGAGACAGAGTGGGGAGCAGAACAGGCAGAGAGATGGAAATACACTGCTGAGGGGAGCAGCGGGCGAGGCAGGAATGGTCTGCCACGCCATGTGGGAATCTCCCTGGCCGGGCGTTGGACTCGCGTCACCACTGCTGACAGCTCCACAGCCCAGCGCTTAACCGCTGTGCCACCAGGGAGGCCCTAAATAAGTATTTCTTGAACGAATAAATGAAGCTAGGGAACTTGACCCATTTTGTTAAAAAAAAAAACCAAAACAGTGGGTAGGGACAAAAGGGGTATTTGTTAATTGTCTGCCCCTCTAAGCAATCCGTATAATTAGGAAAAGACTGACTGCTACCTATAGTTAGTATTCCATAAGTTTTTGTTGCTTGCTCAATGAATTAAGTTTATTTCCTCTATACAGGAATTTACCCCAATTTCAAATGAGATGAAACCAAGACTTGGGGTTGGAAGTAGGTACATGAAATAACTTGTAAGATTCTGCAACTCAGAGGAAATTAAGCCAGAATTTATCTAAACTCATTGTTTAGATAAACTTAATTCACCCTGAAATTTAAATGACTCATGATTTTTTCCAAAGGTCTAATGTGGAGAGGTAAGTGCTTGCCTTACAAGAGATAGATGATCAAGAGCTATAGGGAAATAGTGGCTCAAATCAATCTTAACCACCTATCTTAGTTAGTAATACTGAAATATACAGCAGTTTTACTTTCTTTGCTCAAAAAATAAAGTCTTTGACTATAGAAACAAAAAAACAACACTGGATAGGAGTTTGGGCAACTGGGTTTTAGTTCTAATATCTACAACCCATGGGACCTTAAGTAATTCAATAGGCCTTTCCATTCTACCAGTTCCTCACTTAAAAAAATAGGTATGTTAATCTAGATAAGCAGTTTTTAAAGATTCATAGATGAATTCTAGGGGGCTGATTAAAGATACGGGGTGTAGATGGTGTTAAAGAGACAGGAAAGGTTTCCCTGTCACCAGAAGTCCAGGGGAATTTGTGGTTTACACCAAGCCCAGGACGCCCACTTAAGAATGGCTGTGGTAGGGTAGTGGATGAACTAGCTGTCACTACAAGTTCAGATCTTGCTGCTCTGTGGAGACTCACTTGTTACCTGTAGTAATCAGATAATTGGGATATAAAGTTTTCCTCTAAAGATTTGTTTAAACAGAAGTTGAATTGACGTATATGTAGTTTATAGCATTTATTGAGCACTTACTATGTGAAGCTATCATTTTAAGAACTATATTTAACCCCAACAACACTGACATATGTACTATTGTTTCTTCATTTTACCCATGAGAACAGTAGGCACTGAGGGTGGTTGAGCAAATTGTTCAAGATCACACAGCTAATGAGTGACAAAGCTGTGATAGGAAGTAGGCAGTCTGGCTCTAGAATCTTAACTTGCTTATGCTACTGGTGTCTCTAGATAAAACTCCTAAACGAGGACTTAAGGATAAGATGTAAAGAAAAACTTAAGTACTTCAGAGTACATGTGGCATGAGCAGAAATGACAAAAGTGATATGTGAATTGCTAAAGTTCATAAACACTGCTTGGGATCCCTGCCTTTAGCAACTCCCAGATAACCCTGAGCTTTAGATTCCCTGGAGAAAGAATCTGATTGCCCTTGGTTAGGCCAGGTGCTCAGCTCTGGCTCACTGAGTGAGCCAGGGTAGGGAGACAGGGGCCACATAGAACAGATACTTCTCCTCACTTTCTGATCTCAGCAGGAGATGGGGGATGCATCTCCAAAGAAAAGAAATCATTATCAGTGCAGTCACCCCAAAGATGCCCACCGTGGTAATCAGCTGGCAAAGACTAGGCTGATTCAGAACATAGGTAAGAATTGTTTTTCTTCACTGAATCCCTGACATGAAACTAATGTCCTTGTCATTTAAAGAAGAAATTATAGACTGCCACAAAACTATTCATTTATCTTTTTGTTTTGAAAGTAGACTAGACCATTTAATAGTAGCTAACACAATTTAAAGTAACTTCACTTCTAAGGGTATATCCTACAGAAATATCCCTGCATATGCTCATAGGGATGTGTGTGTGTGTGTGTGTGTGTGTGTGTGTGTGTATCTGTGTGTGTGTGTGTATGTTCATTATGGCGTTATTTATAATAATAGAAAATAGGAAATTTCTGTTTATTAGTGGGGGCTTGAAAATATTATGGTATATCCACATTGTAGATAAATAACCATCATTTAAAAGAATAGTCCCATGTATGTAAGAAGAAAATTCTTCAAACTATATATTAAGTGAATAAAGCACGTTACAGTATAGTATGTGTAGTATGAACTTGTTTTTATGGAACGTATATAGCATTTGCTATATGTTTATAAACATGCTAAAAACATACAGCAAAATTCTGAAAGAAAATATACTAGGCTATATGAGAGATAACTTTTGAGGATGGAAGCAGGATAGATTGATGGTGAACCTAGTGGGACTTTATAGAAATATAATTTTAAGTTGCTAGTTGCCATGTTAAAAATATAAAAGGAAATGAGTGAATTAATGTCAATAATATATTTTATTTAAACCAAGATATCTAAAATATTATTTCAACATGTTATCAATGTACTTACTGAAATTTTTAAAAATTTTGTACTGTAACATTTATAGCACACTTGAATTCATATCAAAGACTTTTCTAGTGCTTAATAGCTCCATTTGGTTACTGTGTATATATTAAACAACTTAGCCCTATGTACTTACATTTTGATTTTTTTACAGTGAGAATATGCTCTCATCTAACTTGTATGATTTATCTTTATAAGTAGACCATTTAATAGTTGTGGTGTTTTTAAAAGGTGAGTTTTAATCTCACCTTTTAATCTTCCTATGCCACTTTGCTATGAAAAAGAAATTTGAATGGCACATTTGCTTCTCTTGAAATCAGTAGTCATGGATTTCCATCCCAGTGAACACATATTAAGTCCATTGAAATTAAATAAAGTGATACAATTTGAAAGAATGAATGGAGACAGCTTTTTATAGTGTCTAAATTGTGATTCACAGACTTTTTCATTAGTTTGAATGTATGTATTACCCCTTCCCTTAAAAGGCTGTAGCAGCCTTTGAAATATTTCATTTTTGTGCACATTAAAAAAAAATTACACTAAAGGAGAAATGTAAAACTTAAGAATTGCTTGTGGTATGAGTTGTGATTATAAAATAATGAGCTTTCTGGTGAATAAATAAGTTGTATACATCCGCCTTTCAAAGTAATTTGCTTCAAAGTTAACTGTACACCATTTTTTGTTTCTATCCTTTGAAAAACTTTATAGTCAGTTTTTTAAAAATAAACTTTAGTATCACCTAATAGAACTGCCATATTCCCCATATGGGGAACACATACATTCTATAGGACACTTTATTATTTGTCACATGTTGTAATATTTTTTCAGTAAAAGGACATTGACATTTCCATTTTATATTGTTGCTCTTTATAATGAATTTCACTAAAAATTCCAAATACTTGAAAAATTAAAATGAAAGCCTAGACAAGTAACCTAAATAGGGAATTAAAGCACAAGGTTTCTTTTGAGGAGTGATGGGAATGGTCAAAATTAGAATGTAGTGATGGTTGCACTACTGTAAATACTAAAGTTCATTGAATTGTACACAAAAACAGATGATTTTATGTCAAAAAATCTTTTTTTTAAGATAAAGTAGCTTTCAGTGAACTTATTAAGAATTTTTATAGCCCTGTCTGTACTTTGGAAATAATTTTATGCATGGTAATGAGTATTTTGCAGGATCTGGTTATTTAAAGAAGTATTCAGAAATGTCATTTGATTTTAAATCTTCCTTTCATTGAATGTTCAGATTGTATGTCTTTCCCTCTCTTGGGTAATATTTCTATAGGGGCTTCCTGGCATTTCAATTCCTTGTTGTAATCCATTTCTTCATCTGTAAGATCAGGATAATACCTAAACTTGGTGAGGATTAAATGAGATGCTGTATTAAAAAACAGAACATCTGGGACATGGTAGCTTATGAACTATTTATTAACCTGCATACTGAGTACCTGCCCATGACTTTAACTGCCTATGGTTTAAGCATGCTGGGGAAACACACAACTTTTATACATGAAAACACAGTAAAATATTTGGGGGAACATTCAGCTTTTGTTCTTGTGACTCCAGACACCTAGATTGATTAGAGAGCATGGTACAAAGTCTAATTTAAAACATATGACTCTATAGCCTATGCCCAGACATCTTTTTTCATAGGAAACAAATCTTTGTCCCTTTATTCTTACCTCATCTTCACATTTCCCAGCCTCAGACACATTGCATGGTCTATATGAAACCTGCCAAGGTTCCCCTTTCAGTCCATCACTGCTTCTTGCTATTTAGTTGGAGAGGGCTTTGCAGTATGACATTTCCCCCTGCAGTGCTCCTGTGCCCCATTTAACATGCAGCCCTCACATTGCTCCTAACCCCTACTTGCTTTCCAAATGAGAGAAAATTCAAACCTCAGCTTCTCATGAAGCAATTCAGACCCACAGAGCTCTGGCAATAGGCAGTGGGCCCAGCACTAAACTTCAGTAATGATTCAGATTCCCCTTATTTTTATGCAGTCTCCAAGATTCACAGGTAAAAATCTGCTTGTCTTCTTTATTTGCCATCATGCATCTTTCCTTTTATCCCTCCTAAAACCAGAGTATGTATGCCAACTCCAATTCACTGAGTATTTCTAGCTTTCTCATATTCTAATTTAGTTCAGAAGCATTTTCTGGTGTACTATCTGGGTTGTCACTGGACTGTCATTTCTCCCAGTCTTGGTTGTGCCTGAAGCAGTTTTCATAGCTAAATTATGAGCCCTCGAAGAAAGAGGTTTCTAATGAAAATGGAAACACCAGCATGCTCTTTGTAATCATTTCTTTAATCCTCTATCTGCCATAATGTGGAGACGACTCATAATTATCAGAGCAGAGAACTAAATTCCTGTACTGCATCAGGAAGAAGGGGCACTGTAGAATGGCGAGTGACAGAATCTACTTGCCATTGGGGAGGGGAGCAGATATTTGGAAACTTTGACACAGAATCTGATGTATTTGTCTAACCTCATGTAGAACTGTACTGCAGTCAGAGAGGGGGTTTTGGTTTTCTTCTTTAAAAGCTTATTAAATGAAGAAATAGGACAGTCGTTTTGCTTTGGTAGATGGGGGTCAGAGAGGCGGGTCTGATCTCCTCGGGATATTAATGTCTGCCTTCAGCCGGGGGAAATGAGCCATCACTTGAGTTAGAGGCAGCTTTATGTGCTCATCACTAGGGATTCCCATATGTCCAGGGAGCTACAACAGTAAAAAATGGCAGAGCTCAGTTGGTAGAGTGCAGAGGGCTCTCATTGGAATTCATGTCAGGAAGCTCAGCTCAGTCTGCCCAGAGCAAGTCTGTTTAATGTTGATCAGCTGTCCATCTGATAAACTGAATTGATACGGGCATTCCCTCCAAGGGCTGCCCTCACAGTGGCAGCCGCAGCACCCAGATGTCTTGTTAAGGCTTTTTTGGTAGTCTCAACTATTTTTAACCCCTTTTGTGATTGCCACACCAGAAAGTCCATTTAGAGACCTAGATAAGGATGCCTTGCTAGGCTTTCCCTTTACTTCCCTGGCAGAAATCAGCCCAGGTTAAACCATTTCCAGAAACGAAATACTGTTAGTGTCCCTCCTCATGAGGCACGTCTCGTTGGGACTACAGGATAGTATCACATTTGTGTCTGAGTTATTCAAAATAATGTTTCTTAAAATGCTCTTAAATACAGCCAGTTACCTGGCTTTGGGTATGCTTTATTAGTTTCATACTAATATGAAACTAATATGGGTATGTTAGTTTGGGTATGTTAGTTGATCATGAAGCAAACTTCATGTTCCTTGCGTAAAGAGAAAATGTATTACGGATTTCGGTTTGCTTAACTAATTTCTAGTATTAGCGATGGTGACGCCTTGCTGAGTCCCAACACGTTGGGGTTTCTCGAGTGTGACTACCACCACTGAAGGCAGTCACCTCTTTGTAGATAGGCTGGCAGGTATGAAGGGACTCATTGCAGAGCCTGTCAACCCTGAGCTTTCTTTAAAGGTAAAAGTGGCTCTCTCAGGAGGGGCATCTATTAATCAGCTTGACTCTATTAGTCATTTGACCATGTGTGTTTATCAAAACAACATGTTGTATGCCTTAAATATTTATCATTTTTATTAAAAATGTTTAAAATACAGAGCTTTCTTTTCTGGAAATAATGAATAGATAAGTCTTTGTGTCAAGGTGTGATTATTTTTGAATTGTGTGTCTATAAAACTACCAGTACTTCTAAACTATAGTACTGAATATGGGAGACTTTTATTTGCTTCTTTTAACAGTTTTTGTTGATGTACTACTTCAGGATTTTTGTCTTTTTTTTTTTTTTTTTTTAGCCTTACATCTGGATCTAGTGTTTTTGTGGCAAAATGCTATCATGCTCAGGTGTCTGACGCTTGGAATGAGACAAGCTGCAAAGACATTTTATATTCTCCCTCTTTTCTATATACTCTTAACTTAGAATGTCAGATGAGTTTTCCTAAAGGAGACACAGAGCCTTCAGTACCTTCAGTGATTTCTTTATGTATGTATCTCTATTTGAGGTCACCATTAATTTTGGCCTATAGCAGATGCGTTTTTCCTTTAATGATTAATGGTTATATGTATTAAGTACTATATTCTTTTTTTTTTTTTAAGATTTATTTATATATGTATACAAGCTGGGGTGCAGGCCAGAGGCGTGGGGCGGCGAGAGGGCTCACCAGAGACAGAGCGGGGAGCAGAACAGGCAGATCAGAAATACACTGCTGAGGGGAGCAGCGGGCGAGGCAGGAGAGGTCTGCCGCACCACGTGGGATTCTCCCCGGCCGGGCGTCGAACTCGCGTCGCCGCTGTCGACAGCTCCACAGCGCAGCGCTCAACCGCTGCGCCACCAGGGAGGCCCTTAAGTACTATATTCTTAAAGTAAGCTAGGGGAAAGAAAATCGTAAGAAAAAATGCATTCACAGTACCATACTATACTCACCGGTTTTGTAAGTTTATTCCCAACACTTGAACTCACAGCAATAGTGATTGGAGTTGCTAAGAAATTATTACAGTACAGTGTGCACAGCAGTGAATTGTATGCAGATATGATTTAATGCAGCATCTTCACATTTGTTTACATTTCTCTTGACTGGGAATGGTGCCATGTATGGTCTGTGTTTGTGTACATAAATTTTGATAACTTTAAACTTTCTATAATAGATTTATGTATATTTTACATAGTAAATAGTAAAATGGACTAGCATTACATAAATTTTATGCATTCATGACATACCTATCTTTTTCTTAATTGCTGTGATACTTTTAAGCTACACAGTTCATCTGTAAATTTTTCAAATTGTCACAAGTCTCCAAAATTTTTCCAATATATTTATTGGGGAAAAAAATCTTCACATAAAGGAACTCTTGCAGTTCAAACCCAATCATTCAAAGGTCGGCTGTACTTTTCCTTTTTTTTAATCTTTCATATGCCTTGGTATTTTGGTATTTTTAGGTAGTTTTAGGAGTTCTTTTACTCTTATCTGCTTCTCCCCTCATAGCCAAAGAATGGTGTTTTCTTTCCATGGAGCTGTGGGGAAAGAAATAAAACAAAGAAAATAGTATGTCCAATGACAATAATGGAGGGGAAAAAATGAGCAGGAAGAAAGGGAATGCTATTGGGATGGGGGTTGCCTTTGTAAATGAAGTGATAGGGGAAGTTATTACTGATCAGGTGCCCTTTGCAGGGACCTGAAGGAAGCCAGTGACTAAGCTTTGCAGATGTATAAGGGGAAATGGGGCCAGACAGAAGAAAGGGCAATTACCCTAATGCAAGAACATACTTGGCACTTTCAAGGAATACCAAGGAAGTTAATGTAGCTAGAGAAGAGTGTGCAACAGGAGAAGAAAATAGCAAATGAAGGCCAGAGGATAGAGGAACTGAGGAAGACTGTGTTAAATTTTGGAGTCCATGCTAGGGACTTTGGTTTTTAGCCTGAGTGAGATGGAAGACACTAGAATGTTTTGACCACATGATTTCTTTATCTTCCTGCCTACCTCATCCTGCTACCAATTTACCGAACACTTCAACCCCACATCTAAAAAATATCTTTTATTCATCTTTCCCATTCCGTCACATAATACTACTGGCAATTCTTCAATCAACTATATTATTCTGTCTATGACTCTTGGCACCTTAGAGTTCACATTGTAATTCTGTCACTATTAAATTATTAGAGAAGTAGAAACAATTTTGTCACAATTACAGGTTGGCAAATTGTGGTGTAAAACCTGGAATAAACTTTTTACAAAGCTCTTTGAACACGATAGACTTCTTCATGAAGTCATTAGCAGCTTGTCACTGAAAGTATTCAGAGGTTGGGTGACTGTCCTGAGTGGGAGCTTGTACTAATTGGTCTCTTGGGCCTTTTTCCACAGGGCTCTCTGAAATCTTGCTGTGGTAGCCTGGTCTTGACAATCATCTCTCCTCACTACACATCCAGATTGTACTGGCATCATCCATTTTGTTTAAATGCTGTTTTCATTAGAGCAACTTCACATTGCCCATCTTCTCCTTCATGGCACCACACTATGAAAAACCTTCAATCCTTGCAGTATTCAAGGTTCTCTCCAGTCCATGAGTCCAACCTCATTGTGCTCCTTTCTGTGTTGAATGGGTGTGCCTGTGCCACGAACATCCATACTTACCTCCAAATCTAAATCTTGGCTTGTTCTCTGCCAACAGCTTCAAAAAATTTAAATATTAAAAAATACAAAATGCTATTGGAAAGTTCATAATCTGAGAATTTTTCTTTTCTGCCTCTCTACCTGCCCTTTTTCTTTCCTTCTCCTTATCTTCCTTTCCTTTCCTTTCTTCAAAACATAGTAGTGTGCCTCATTTATCCATTCACTCACTCACTCACTCACTCATATAGAGCAGTTATTTTGAGGGCCTGCTTTGTACTAGGCACTGACCTGGACATGGGGATACAATAATTGTTTAAAAGAAAAAAATCCCAGCCCTTGTAGACTTTCACCTCAACCTCAAATAGTTTTTTATGCTTACCAACCTATCATAGACAGCTTTCCAAGTTAGTGGATGTAGATTTACCACATTCTTTTAGATCACTTAGTATTGTACTGCGAACATTACATTGTTTCCAAACTTTTTACTTTTGCTGAACTATATAAAGTATGCTATTTCAAATGACCCTAAGATTATATGTGTGTTTAAAATCACTATTATTTCAGTAGCATATCATGGGTCAAGGATGCATATGTATTTTAATAGATACCCTGGTTCCCTAAATGGTTATACCAAAATTCAGTAGTGTATCAGGGAAAACTTTTCCTATAAGTAGCTGCTTCCAGGGGTCAGATTATTTAAGTGAGTGTATATAGAGTATAGGAAGTGGTGGAAACTTTGTCAAGCTGATAAAGCTCCAAAGGCATTCATATTCAATTTCTTTTTAAAAATACTCTGTTTACTAAATAATATGCATCGGTTCTTGGGATATCAACCCTCACTGAAACTGGATCTTGATCTTTCTCATTTTTGCAGAACTAATTGACTGAAAATATTGTGTCATTATTACAATACTCCTTTTTCAAATATTTAGTGAAATTGAGCACATTTTACACGATTTTCAGCCATCGTGTTTCTTCTGGAGTTACCTCTTACTATCTTTTCTCATTTTTCTTTTGAGTGTTCTGTCTTTTTCTTATTAATTTATTATCCAGTTTGGACAAGCTCCATACATACTTTGAATATTCATTGCAAATGCTTTATTTCAAATCTGAATGGACCTCATTTGAGGGGGATTTAGTTACTATATAATCATTTTTGTATATTTTAACTACTCGAATTCTCTATATTCCTTATGGCTGCCTACTTCTCATTTTATTTTGCAACATTTTCACCACAAGGTCATAAGAATGTTTTCCTAAATTTATAGTTTTGTTTTTCACATTTTGATCTTTATCTAAATATATTTGTTTCCGTAGTGTAAGGTAGGGATCTAACTTTATTACATTTTCCCTTGATAGCCAGTTTCCTGACCATCTTTTGTAAGAATAATCCATCTTTTCTCTAAAAATATTGATTTTTATTATTACCATAAAAAATTTTCTAGATGTATTTGAATCTCTTTCTAGATTCCATTCCACTAATAGTTGGTTCTCATGATATTACTATACTTTAAAAAAATTGTAATAGTTTCATAAATAAGTTTTAAAATCTAGAATGACTCTTCTCTTATTTTCTTTTCCAGTTTTCTTTGTGATTTCCAAATTTGTATTTCCCACATGAACATAAAAATGAGTTTTCAAACTTAAAGGCTATTTCAGGATTCAAATAAAATTATTTTAACTGAACAACTCTTTTCTACCATTTTAATGATTTCAAAAAACACCCTGAATTTTATACGCTTTATGTTTGGGATATTTATTAGTCTTCTGTTGAAATGCAAAGAACCTGGACTTCAGACAGAGCACCGGGCTTGAGTCCAGCCCTGCAGTCTCCTAACTCTGTGAGTGTGAGCAAGTCTCTTA
Source organism: Scalopus aquaticus (assembly GCA_004024925.1). Taxonomy (NCBI): domain Eukaryota; kingdom Metazoa; phylum Chordata; class Mammalia; order Eulipotyphla; family Talpidae; genus Scalopus; species Scalopus aquaticus. The sequence continues at coordinate 79,081 of PVIJ01002449.1, read as the reverse complement.
TCCTGCCAGCCCAGCTCCCCTCTGTACAGTAGAGATTTTGTGAGCTCAAAGAGCTGTTGTGAACTTTACATCACTTTATTTATTAATCTGTTAATGGAATTATTATGCTTGCAAAATTATTTCATATAAAGTGATTAGCATACAGTAATTAGCTGACTCAAAGTAATTAATTTAGTAAGTGGGAGCCACAGTCACTCTTAGGAATTTTTAAAAATAAGATATTTGAAATATTTTCAGATGAAATGATCTATTTTGACATTTACTTCAAAATAATCTGGAAAGAGAGTGAAGGGCAGAGCTGAGACAAGATTAGGGTCCACAGAGGTTCTTTATGGCATATTTTCCACTCTTGTATATTTGAACATTTTTAAAACAAGAAGGGGTTTTAAAAATGCATCTTTACTGTAAAAAATGACAAAGTAGAAACATTTGTTATTTCTAATCGGAATATTTAAACACTATCCTGGTGTATTCATTTATACCATCTAATATATGACATCCTTTTGTAGTATGTATAATTTTGTGATCTTTATTTCCATTTTATTTTAAGCATCTAAATAAATTGCTGTATTATGCTTTAACAACAAAAAAAAAAAAGGAAAGCAAAGAGGGAAATTGAAACAAAAAGGACAAAATAGAATGTGAAAGATAAAAAAGATTCTACTGTCTTTGTCTCCCTTGCTTGTGTGATAGAACACAATTGACCCTTCTATTTTAACAACAAATTAAATGTGTAAAACATTTTAAGTATTTCAAGTTAATAACACTTTCTAATAATTAAAACTATTCATCAGCAGACCTGACTCATGAGGTAGTTATCACTCATCCCTGGAAGAGGCTAATTAAGGTTAATTAACCTCTGGGGTCACTTCTAACTCTGATTCTATAAACCTAACTTTTTGGTTTATATCATTTCTTTCCTTTTGAAACTAATAATGATAACAATTCCCAAACCTTTATAAAGTTGATTACTAAGTAAAGAGTTAGTTATTCAACAAATATTTATAGGTAAACTAGTGAAGTTAAGGTAGTACATTTATAGTGTAGTGAGGGAGAATGGTGATAGGAAGATAGATGGTGATAAAAATAACAACAGTATAGTACAATAAATGACTGAGCTATGTTCAAAGACTTTAAAACACAGAGGAGTTAACTCTGGAAAAGTGAGAGAAAACTTCACGTAAGTGACAGATGGACTGATCTTTCCAAACCCTTTAAATAAAAATATATTTATCTCTCACCTTATAGCAAAAGTTCTTTGCTACAGTGAACCTCTGTAGAGATGATAAGTAGAACAAAAAGATTCTCTATATAATGCAGAACTATCACTAAGAGATAATGAATAAATCCAGGACACACAAATAAGAACGTAAATGTCTTTATCATTTTTGTGGTATAATTCTTATTGACCATGTCTTTCAGTAGCTTAGAAGAATACAGTGTTTATTTATCTTTGATAAAAATAAGTCTAGCGATGGGCACATCAGAGGTGGTACAGCCCTCAAAGAAGTAAGTGATCATTGGACCAGACTTTTCCTTTCTACCTCCTTTACCATCCTTAGGTTGGGGGCACTCTTTAGGATCTTTAAGTCCTTATTTTGCCTTCAAGTAGCTGAGCCATATTTCAGACAGGAAGAAGGGGTAAGTCAAAATGCCAAAGATGCCTACAGTCTGAGTATGTCTCCTTATATCAGGAACTCGGTATCCTGTCTCTCAGAAACTACATCTAGTGGATTCCACCTTTATTTCTTTTATTTCTTTGGTCAGACTGTGATCACCTCTAGCCTTGGGATATTGGAGAGGTAGAGTACTTTTACGTGAGTACATTGTCACTCCAAATATAATCAAAGACTTGTGGGTAGTGAGGAAGGAAAGAATGAATAAGTAACTTGCAATGCCTGCCATCCTTACTTCTAAAGCTTGGGTTGCTAAATATTTGGAGAGATGTTGGAAGAAAATGGGTCAAAGCAGATGAACTTGTTTAACATATAATTGAGAGAAAGTGATTTGGTGAAAATTCTTATAAAAACATTAATTCAGAATTTTATTCTATGTGATAATTACTGCCTTACTCAGATTACTTAAACGGTATTCATTTGTTACTTTTTCAATCAAGATTTAGCATGAAAAATACCCAAATGTACTAAAATACATTCATAAAATGGTATGAAGACTTTTCTTTCAGATAGTTTTTGAAATCCCGTACATTAAAAATTTACTAGATTGCTTTGTGTGACTAAAATAGGAATAAAATAATGAGAAAGAAAATTCCCCACATTCTTTCATACTGTCACTGCTTCTCTGCCATGCACTAAATTAGACTCTTGCATAATGTGATCTGGAATTGTTTATCTGGATCTTTGAAGTTGAGAGCACAGTAGATAATGGAATTGCAGGACAGATTTAAAGATGGCTTCATTTCATTTTTTATTTTCTACAGAAAGGTATAAATAAAGGTAATATTTTTGTCTCTTTTTAACTATTAACTGCCAGTGTAAGTAAGTACTTTTTTAAAAAATCCAGGATCTTAGAATTTGGTAACTGGAAAGGGCTATTTCTCTAGTTTCCCTTCTTTCAGCAATGAGAAGACCAAGGGCCTGAAAATTTAAGGGACTTGCCCACAGACTCTGGTGTTATAGGCAAAAATAGAACTGTTATCCAGATTTCTGATTCGGCTGAGTCACTTGATTTAGTTTTGATCAAATGATTTGAAAACAACTTGATTACTTTTGCCAGTTACCATGAACAAAAAGAGTCAACTCTGTTCATATATATACTTTCTCCTAGAAAATTCTCTTCTGTTGTGCTTAGAACTAGGGATGAAAACTGGAGAAGACTGAGGTGGGCCTATATCGGTATTGGTAACTTTGTGGACCCTCCCCCACCCATTCACAAGGTAAATAAACATTTTAAATTATCATTGGTCACTCTGATGAGGTGACTCTGAGTTTGTTTTGTCCTTTACAGAGTATTCTCGACCAAGTATTTAACCTCCCCATACTTGATGTAGTAAGAATCATAAGTAGATAATATTAATGAAAATTCTTTGTAAATGGTGGGTACTGTACAAATTATGGTTTTTCATTTTTATTATTACCTTTGCTTTTGTTTTTCTGGCCATGTGGAATTTAAAGATTGCTATTTATTTAATGCATGCTGTTTCATGATTACAGCTATCTTTATTAAAAGCTTATAACTCATTTTCATCCTTAGGGAATTCATTGCACCTACAACTTCTGACTTCCCTGGTTATTGCTTTCTTACTAAGCTGATTTGCATGAGAGATTTATCCAATATTTATCCCTTCTTGAATTTTATACTTGCCTGTAATCTTGTATATGATTTCTGTGAACTGTGACAATATGGATCTTTATAGTGAAATGTTTCATTAACTAGAAAACAGGATATTCATCTTTCTTTTAGTCACTTTTTCCAAGGAAATTTTAAAATATTAGCTCCATTTCTTGTTTTGTATTTTCTGTTAACTTCTCTATAGTAGCCTTCATGCTTAGTGATTTTCTTTGAATTGTGTTGAGGTGCTGATTTAGACAGTTTATTTACTCTTAGAAACTGTTAAATTCATTGGCTCATCTTTTCCCCCTACTTCCTCAGTTTGTAAGCGAGTAGTTTGTCCACTGGATCATTTTTTGGGGATTTTTTTAATAAAAAAAATAAAAGTAGAAATGTGATTGTTCGCTCCTTTATTTAATTGTATGTTTATATAATTATCATGTTATAGTTGTTAAGCTATTTCTTGTTTTTTGGACAGAAGAATCTATTATTATTTATTTATTTGTCTTATGTGTAAGGTTCTTGTCCTAGGGCAAATGCTTAAATTTGACTTTTGACTCAAGCCCTGTGTTTCATCTTCCTTGGACCTTTGCAACAGCTTCCCCCACTGATCTCTCTACTTTTACTACCGTCTTTCCAGATGTTTATACATAAAACCTTCAGAATATTCTTTATAAATCATTTTTAAAAAAATGTATCATTCCCCTTTCTAAAAAAACATTACCTATACAATAAAATACAGAACCTGTAGCCTGCTATAGCTTAACTTGAGTTTTCTACTTCTTACTAATACACACAGACCCTCTATTGGCCAAACTGACCTCCTTACTCTCTGGTCACATGTTCTACTCTTGCCTTCTCTAACCTTTGATTCCTGGTCTTCCTTAATATAGAATTCCTACTCCCTACTATTGTGTCTACCCTTTCTCTCTAGCTATGGAAATCCTTACTATGTTTGAAGGTTTAACTTAAATTTACTTTCTTCAGAGACACTTTGAAAGAATCTTCAACTGGTATATCTAGAAGGCAGCCTTGTATAGGAGAAAATAGATTGGATTTTAAAGTCTTTCTCTTGGATTTATTAATGTGATTGCATTTACCTGATGTGTCAACTGGGAACTGAGCTTGTCTTGGAGATGTGGGCTTCGCTCTGTGCAGACTTTAATTCTCTAGAAAGCTAGACTGGGTTTCTTCACATTTAGTTCCAGGGAAGCATTCCAAGAGGATAAGTCCCAATGTAAAAATGACAAGCTTGTTTGTTCTACATTGGTTAAACAAGTCACATGGTTAAGCTAAGAGGGGAATATCGGGAGGTGTGATTCATTGGTGGCCATTAGTATACAGTCTGTCACATCCCAATGATTCACATTCCTTCCTTATGCAGAATACACTTACCACCTCCCAAGACCCAAAGTCCCATCTATTTCATGGTGTCAAGCTTCAAGTTCATGATCTTGTATTTATGTTAAGTCTATTTGTGGATGTGGCTCCAGGAGTGTGTAACCACTCTTATTCCAGGAACCTAGGAATTGAAAACGCCAATTTATCTTTCTATCCATATCTCTTCTCCCACTACACATCCAGCATACAATAGTCAGCCAGGAACAAGATATCCACTTAGTCAATTCCATTAAAAAGAAGGAGGAATGGGAAGCACATCACAGCCACTGGCCCATAGTAATTTACAAATCCAGCTGGACACATGTTATCAGGACCTCATACTCAAGGAATAAGAAATATTTTTTTTATTAAGGCCTACTTCTTTTTTCTAGGAGTGGTTCCCTAGTCCACTGTTCTCCATGGCTCTTGGCTGTGCCCTCTGAATTATTTTCACTTTTCAAAAAGAAGGTATTCATATTTGTAGTTGAGTAGCTGTCTCAACTTCATTTCTTGTCCATAGAAAGGAATTTGGGTCATAATCCCAGAAGTTAAAATCCTGAATGCCATAATCCCAGATGTTGAAAAGATGTCCCAAAAGATCAAAGTCCCTTAAGTCTAAAATCACCAAAATCACAATCCTGAAAGATCAAAACCCTGAAAATACAATTCTGGAAAAAAAAAATAATTTAAAAAGACCCCTTTGAAAACATTTATTTATGTTTTAAACTTTTAAAACCCTTAAAAATGTTTACTTATTGAGGAACATTATTAAAACATGACAAAAGTTCATAGGTCACTTTATACAATAAAACACCTACTGGGAGAAATTTTGTCTTGTGCTAATGCAGGTGGGCAATGAGGACATCTCTTTATTCACTGAGGAAGCTTCAAGGGTATACTCAGTGCTTACACGAAGTCATCGTTGTGAAAATGCACTTTCCCAAAGTCAAATTTGAAAAAAATAATAAATAAAAAATCAGAACTCTAAAATATTTTGCACACTTTATACCTTCAGTATTGGAAATGATGCTTAAATGAAATACATAACATAACGAATTAAAAAAAACTAAAAAGAAAATTTGACACGTGAAAAAGTGTGTTACAGGGATAAATTATGGGTAGTGGAACAGAGGTGGTCCATATGAACTGACTTATTTTCATGATCGATTTTGAAATTTGGCATAGTGTAGAATCGCTACTTTTTTCCTTTCTAGGCATAACTTCCTTCGGAGAATTTGTTCAAATTCTTTTTCTATGTGATGCTGCACCTTTTCAAATCCTTCTATAATGTGATACACACCAATGTAAGCCTTCCCTATTAAGTGTTCCCATCTTCTGTGCCATGCTTCTGTGTTGGTTTGGGTATTCAGAAAGCCATTCTGCATGTGCTCATATATAGACCACAAGTTTGGCAAAAACAATACTGCGCAATGAAACAGCAACACTGTTGTGTAAGTATCTTCTTATCCTATGGTGTAGGTAATTATTTTTGAACTAGTCAGTAACTTCCTGGCTTCTTGAGGCAAATGCAGCTTTAATTCATTAAAAGCTTCTGGAATTTCATCAACTGGAAGGAATACTAATGCAGACAAATGACACATTTTTAAACTGAATTTTTTGTCATGCCTTATCGTGCGCAACTAAAAGAACCCAGTTGACAATTTTAGCATTCTGCATGAGAATATCCTTATGCAGATCTATAAGTTTATTAGGTATATTTTCTGTTTTCTATCTTTCAGATTACCACAAGCAATAGTTCTGCCAGTTGTTTCATTACCTTATTGTGTAGTATGTCCTTTCTTAATTTTCCAGTTACAATTTCCTTCCTTTACAGCTTCCACTGAGTTCGTCCCCACCACTCTAACTTAATGCCACTGACAGATATTTTAAGCTTTGTTGCAGCACCAACCTACTCCTAAATATACCAGTTTTTGTCAGATAGCTATTGCTGAACAGCAAACTACCCTAAAGTTTAGTGACTTACAACAGCCATTTTATTCCTTACCATTCTGGTGTTTGACTGGGTGGTTCTTCTGCCTGGTGGTCACTCATATGATTGATTTACTGGACAAGCTTCATTGCATAAGCACTTCATTGCTCATTGCATAAGCACTTATCAAGTTTTTTTTTGTATTATGTTTGCCAGTATGTTATTATCTAATGCAAGTCACATGATCAGACCCAGAGTTACTATGGAGGGGACCACACAGGAACATGGAACCCAGAGGCATGACTTACGTGGCACCACTGGTACAGGTGCCAGCAGATTTCCCACTCTGTGTTACTCTGTACATTTGGCAGGTCACTGAATGCATGCAACAGTTTTCTCCCCTATATAAAAAGTTATAAATACCCACAATAGGGTGTTTATAAGTTTTAAATTCTTTAGTAAATATTGATGATTTATGATTATAAAAGTAATACTTTTCCCATTGTAGAAAATGTACAACTATAGAAAAGTAAAGGAAACATCTCATGAAATCCCATCTGATACAGAACTGTACTATAATCACCTCAAGAACCTTCTCTATCTTATTTAATATTGGTTCTTATTCTGAAAGATAAGGTTCTTGAAGAAAGAGGTCACATTTTATTCATCTCTGTAAATGCTATTGCTTTGCATTTAGGATTAAAAAAAAGATAATGCATTAAAGTACTGAGCCAAATGTCATATGCAGGTTATGGTCCTACTTAAATTGGAGTTGTATTAGGTACTAGAAAAAATTCTTAGGAATCCTAAAGTTACAGAGGTGGGAAAGGTATACTGAGAGCAAAATAACTAAGCAGATCTGTAGAGGGTGGCTAGCTTCTTTGTGGGGAATCCTGGTGACTCATGGGGAAGAGAGTGAGAATGTTATGAAGAAGGGAAGTGTGAAGATCTGCTTATAGATCCTAAACTACTAAGTAGAGAGACCTCTATTACAAACACCACTAACAGGAATAATTTAAAAACAGACCAATCTATAAAGTATCTTATTGTTGAAAGCTGAAGTCTCACCATAGTGATCTGGTGCTATTCTTCACATTCAGACAAGTCTTACCTTTTTGTTTTAGTCAACGAAGTTTGGCAGAAATCACAGAACTCATCCACACAGCTCTCCTCGTACATCGTGGGATAGTAAACTTAAGTGAATTGCAGTCTTCTGATGGACCACTGAAAGACATGCAATTTGGAAATAAAATAGCTGTCTTAAGTGGAGACTTTCTTCTAGCAAATGCCTGCAATGGACTAGCTCTGCTACAGAACACCAAGGTAAACCTGGGCATATTTCGTTTGTTTCTGGGTGACTTTTAGGTGCTGTTTGTGGATTGTTGGAGCCAGATTGTGATTGTAAAATTGTGATGATAATGATGATGAAAATAGTGTCAACACCTGGTGAAACTGGTAAATCCCAGGAAAGAGTCTTTAAATTGACTTTTTTTCCTGCTAATAAGTTAAATTATTGGTTAATTATAAAGTTACATATTTGATATAAAGATGTAAATAAATATTATGTGTAATCTCACTATCCAGAGATTATTACTATTAGTTAATATTTTGATATATTTGGTTTCAGTCCTTTTTGTTCTGCTTTTTTTTTTTATCTCATATATGTGGATTTTTTGACAGCATGGAGGAAAACTTGTGTATATAGGTTTTTTTAAATCCTGCCAGTTTTTCCTACTTCATATTATGATATAGCCTTTTCCCCCATGTTAACATTTTTCATAAACTTTTCTATGATAGTATAATACTTGATTATTTAGATGTTAAAATCATTTAACAAATTCCTCTTTTTAAAATTTAGATTGCTGCTAAATTTTTATTATCATAAATAGATCTTTAGTAAATATCTGCACACCTCAATTTTTCTCACTCTAGATTATTTCTTTAAGATAAGTACCTAAAAATTCAAAGGCTTTAGTATTCTTCATACATATTGTCAAGCAGCTTTCTAGGAAGATTCTAGACACATTCTTGATATATCAGTTAGAATTATGTTTGACTGTAAAATAATGGTGGCAAGAGTATTTTTTGTGTGTGTGTACAGACGTCCAGGACTAGGCAGTCCAAGGTTGGTATGGTAATTCTACAGCATCAGGAACCCAGTCTCCTCCTGTCTTACTGCTCTGTCATTCCTATCTTACCACTTTACGGCCCAGGATAGTTGCTGTCATGTCCTCACTCCATTCGGAAGGAAGGAGGCAGAAAGGCAGCAAAGGGCAGGTTTCCTTCTCTTAAAGATCATTGCGTGTGTATCCTGGTTTGCTGTTAACAATTTCAGTTTAAGTCTGCTATCCCCAGAATCCCAGCATTTGTCCTGGAGTTTTCACTTTTTAATAAAGGATATTTGGTAGGAATTATGTTAGAGTAAGACAGGATGGATTTTATAGATTTCCAATTTATACTTGCAGTCTCTGCCTCAGTTTTTGTGTACCGTAGGCTAATTGTACATGAGAACCATGTACAATGGAGAGAGTTCTTAGGTTATTAAATCTGAGAGATAACGAGCAATAATTCATCTCTTCTCCAGCCCAGGGAAGGAAAGAATGCAGGGCAATTCCTGATACAACAAAGCGTGTTGAGTGTCTAGGGACAGTAAATTCCAGTTTCAGGTGGTAGAAGTTTGACACTGCTGCCCCAGCCAGGCAAGGAATTGTTGTGTGGTCCCTGCATGGCCTAAGAATCACAAAGTCACCAGGTACTAATCCGGAAGTACAGTGGGAAACCAAGTAAATTAAGGGATAAGTGTCTATGAAATACGTGAAATATATATGAGAAATCAAGGCTCATCGGTTCTATGTAGAACAAGTAAAGAGTAGAACTGAACACACTTGCTTATATAATGAAACTTTTATATTATTGTTTGACAACACTTGGTTTTTGCTATAAAACTTTTGGCAACAGTAAGCTAAAAAGTATATATTTCATTTTTTTAAGTGCTGAATTTTGTTTCTTGAGAAAATGATAGGGATTATGTAACTTTTATAGTGTTGACATTTGCTTTTCACTGTGGAGACCACGTTAGTATCACTGAGCACAGGAAAACAAGAAGAGTCAAATCTGTTGGAGAAGTCTCTGAATCTGCTTCCAAAGTTAGTAGTTTCTTTAAAGAAACTGCCTGAATATGATGATTTAACATAAAGAACTGCTGAAGGTATATATGTAACCACTTTGAGTAGTCTAACTTTTATTTAGATAAATGACTTATACTAAATTAATTTCACTCATTTTTTACTATAAACATTTATGTGCACATAGGAAAAGGAAAGCAATAGCTTTATATTTTTTGGCTCCATTAGCAGAATAACTTTGCAAAGAGTTAAATAATACCAGTTTTTAGTGAGTACTATCAGCTGCTTCAAGGAATTAAACCACTCTAGTTGAGTCTAAAAATGTTTTATTTTTCCCATCCATTCATAGAATCAAGTTAAAGCTTTGGATGTATAGTCCATTGGAGAAAAGCCACTATAAGTGAGGTTGGAGGTTCAGTTTAAAAGTTCAAGATTGAAAATAAAATCCTTCGAATAATAATACAAGTACAATTTTGGTGATACACACACAGTTGTTATGGTAAAAACAATATTCTACCTAATTAAGAAACCTGTGGAATAGTTAGAATTAGTTGTGGCACAACTATAATTCATAATTGCATCAAACAAGCGTGAACATTCTACTAATTGAAATAGAAGCTATTCTGATAAAAAATTTACAATTATCTTTATAGGCAGAATCACTGAATTACAATATTTGGGGGATGTAAATGATGTTTAGCATAAATAAAAATATACTTTAGTATAACAATGTGTTTATTTGCTTTTGGTTGCCTGCCTTCAATGAAATTTTAGAAATCTTTATATACAAAAATGGTACTGAACTTTATTATACACATGGGCCATCAGAATGTTGGTGACATTTTGTTAAACTCAACTGGAAATCTTAAATCAAGTGTTCATCAAATGCAATACCAAATGAAACTTTTAGGGAATTACAACTAATGAAAACAAAGCTTCTATTGCAGTTTTTCCCTACAAAAACAAGGAAGGAGATTAATAAAATAAATAATAAGAACTCAAATGCTATACAATATTAAAATTTGCCATTCTATATTTATGACTTGGAATATCTCACCTTACAGGAAGACTCTTGCATGGTATTCCTGTGTTGAATAAATTGTAAACACACAAACCAAATGAAATTGAGAAGGCCTAGATTTTGCAACATCTGATTTTGGCTAAACATTCAAAAGAATCATAGAATGATTTATTAGACAAGTTTTGTGTTATGAAAATGTTGTCAAAAAAAAAAGTGCTCTGGGGCCTCCCTGGTGTCGCAATGAGTTAAGTGCAGTGCTGTGGAGCCGGCGGTAGCTGCGGTGTAAGTTCGATGCCCAGCCTGGGAGATTCCCAAATGGCTCAGCAGACCTCTCTTGCCTCGCCCACTGCTCCCCTCAGCAGTGTATTTCGGTTGATCGGCCTGTTCTGCTCCCTACCCTGTCTCTGGTGAACACTCTCACTACCCCACATCTTTGGCCTGCACCCCAGCTTGTATGCAAAAATAAATCTTAAAAAAAAAAAGTGCCCTGAAGGAAGCAAAAAAGACGATACCTTGAAAATATTTGGGCTGGAATAGTTGTTATACTTTTCACTATGAAAAAACTAGAATTCAAAATCTGTTCCATGTAGCAAATTTGTTCTGGACTTAGAACCTTAGAACCTTTAGAAGGAGCATTTTCTCAATTAAAACTAGTATGGTCTCCCAGTAAGAATCAAATTGAATGTTACAATAATTTCAAATTAATCAAGAAATACAACTGAAGAAAATTATGGGCATTTTTTGATGCCATATTTTTAAAAATACATTCTTCAGAAATATGCCAATAACAATATTAGAAGCAAGTATGGCTAAGAAACTAAAGTCTGTGAATATATGCTAAGTGTAATTATTCTACTGGTTATTTATTTAATGCTCAGATAGTAAACTTAAAGTAGTTCTTTTTTATTTCAGTGTACATAGACATTATTTTTATTTTCATTTTTGAAATTAGTTTTGAAAATAGTTTTTGACTATTACTGGAGCCCAGTAACATGTAAAATCGATTGTGTTTTTATTTAATTTTTTTTAAGATTAATTTTACTTATTTATGCTTACAAGAACTTGGGTGTAGGCCAGAGGTGCGGGATGCTGAGAGGATTTAGCAGATACAGAGTGGGGAGCAGAACAGGAGGATCTACTGAAATGCACTGCTGAGGGGAGCAGAGGGTGAGACAGGAGAGGTCTGCTATGCCATGTGGGTTAGCTACCTGGCCAGGGATCGAACTTATCCCACAGTGGCTGGCAGTAGCTTAATAGTGGTGAGACTTTAATCCCTTTGCCACCAAGGCGGTCCCGTAAAATCAATTGTTAGGTAATAAATACATGTTGTAAAAAATACAAAATCTTAATTATTTTAGCACTTCCTTTTACTCTCAAGTGTTCCAGTTTGGATGACAAATTATATAGTATTACCATTTTAAAGACATTTCTCAGAATTATTTTGAGATCCTTCTGCTTATATCATATCCTATTGGCCAGAATTTAGTGATATAACCACACCTATTTATCTACCTGTGAGGGAAAACATGGCCCAACCAAAAATCTGGACAATACAGAGCATAGTTAATGGGGAGACAAGTAGCATTCTGCTTCCAGTTGCATTTTTTGACTAGCACATATTTTAATAGAACAGTCATACTGATTTCCAGGGAGGAAATAGTATGGTATGTATAATAGGTAGCTTATATACATGTGAAAAAGAAGCTAAAATAAAAAATTAATTTGCCATATAAAATGGGGTAAGTCTCAAATCTCCTTTCAGTGATTTATTATCATCTAGGCATTCTTTTTATTTTTATTCACCCTCAAATGGTTATATTTATTTTCTATATGTAAAATTTACTCTGATGGTTTCTCTAAATTTCCTTCTTTACTGAAATTTGCATGTTAGTGGATGAATGAGTAATTCATTGTTCCTTGGGAATTTATCATACTCTCTGACTACATTGTACACCTCCCTTTTCACTATACCTACTGTGGTCTGTGATGAAGTTTGGGCCTTAGAGAAGGGAACCTCAGAAAGTATAAGAAGTTTAAGCCTTCTATAGTTTCTGGGAGCACATGATTACCTCTATCCACACAACTGGCCACTCAGGAATTAGACCCACATGTTTGAGTGGAAGATGTTATGGATGTTATTACTAAATCCACTCTTAAGTAATTAGCCATCAGCATAACCCTATGTTAAAAAGAAACCAAGGCTTATTGCCTTTAGGCAAATTTAATGTTTTCTCTAATCATCAATTTTAACTTACCTTAAGGTTGTCTATAAAATCTTACATAAGGTTAAGTGGTGATATTAAGTACAAATATAATCATGCTATAACGACAGACAAGTATTCATTTGCTTTAACTATTTCACTTTATGTGAATAGTATTTAACGTTCTTTTTCCTTAGTTGGTTTGTATCATTCACACATTCTTTCTTTCAGTTTTCTTCAAGTGCAGTGAAAATTGGTGCTTTATTCCCATCAAAATCAAATCAGATTCACAGTCTGTGAAATCCACTCTTGGTGTTTTGCATTCAGAAGCTTCACTATAAATGTTCCAGTGTCTAAGACCTCCACCATCTGCTCCATTAGGCACCGGATTTCAGTAGCACTACTTGATTTACAAAAGGGAAAAAAAACAACCAAAACACCTTAGCATATCCTGGCAGCAGTTCAGCCTGAAACAACTTCTTGTAATAAGAATAATCAGGCATTTCCTTCACCTTTGGTGAACCCTGTAACTGTGGTCTCAGCACAGCTTTCCACTTTTAAATTTGCGTTTTCTCAACCTTCGTATGATGAGGAATTGCTTTTCCTTTTAGGCCATTTTTTTTTCTGAATTTGAGAGTTATGTGCTGAATTGACCCTCTTATTCTGTGCAACCCTCTTGTTCATCCAAAATATGGATATTTTGCATCCTATTCTTCAAAGAGTCATGGAAGACTCTACAACGTCAATTTCAAAGGGTGTTTCACTGACTCACTTTTTGTGGAAAACCTTGAGTACCATGGCCAGTGGTCCGTAATTAATCTACAAATATAGGCTTTTAGTAGCTCTTTTAAACATAGTAGATGATTTCTAAATTATATGGACACTATTTTAAACTGAAGAGACTGTCAGGGATAACTAAAGGACTTGAAAGTCAAGAATTCTTTTTGATAAGGCAAATCTCCTTTAATCAGAATAAGTTCCTTCCCTTTAAACACTTGGAAATATTCCCATCAGAATATTCTTTTGAGGAAATCCACTTTTATCTCAGAAGACGATTAATTTTGTTAAATGACTTCCCAAAAACTTAAGTTGATTTAAGTATAACACTAATCATTAATAGGGTTTTTTGGGAGAAGGAGGTGGGTATAAGTATTTCTTTGGGACAGTATTAAGTTTTCTCAAGTCTGTACATATGGTTAATGTCTTGATAAAGTTAGATCTCTATTTAATGATGTTTTAATTTTATGAGAAAGAAAAATTGTTAGCAATCGTAATGTAAGTAGAAATCACAGCAGTGAGGGAGCAAGCAGAACTTAACTCAAAATTTGTGTATATAGTGTGTCACTGTGTTTTTACAATGACAACCTGCTTTTTCTTTAAGGGTGTATGTTTTACTTGGTAATTAACATTAACATATTTGTAGCAACTTTAATTTTTTATGGCATTCATTCTACCGCTTTCCATCTTCTTGTGCTATTATATCCTTGTCTGAATTTTTATATTGTGTGTTTATCGCCCTACTTCTCCTGGGACAGATCATTAGATGAAGGACTCTACAGTCCAATGAAATTCAGAGCTGTTTTATAATTACCAAGGGTAAAATTAGCAAAGTCAATTATTCTCCCTTTGGCTTTTCCCTGAAGATATTAGGGGTCTTCATGGTAATTGCTTTAGGTAACACTTAGATTTTTAAATATCTCTGAGTATAGAAATTGGTATTTTAATCCTCTGGTAATTGTCTTCTTACTATTACAGCTATAGTCACATAAGTGTGAATTAACAAGATTTTGAATTCAAGAGTAAGTTTAAAAATTAATGCTTTGATTTTCGTTCATTTTCAATTATGGAACCTAAGGGTAACTTTTTATTTTAGTATTTCTCTGTATTAAGATTCTAGACTAAGAATTTAGAGTGCCTCTTTTTAAGTCATAAATTTCCTGACTCCCTTGAGATAAGTTGCTCTTTCTCGTATTCATGTAGAATATCACTGAATGATGAAATAATGGTTATTTTAGTATTTGACCATCAAGCTATCAATGAGATGTGCTGAATAATTGGGGGGGGGGCATGAAATGGAAGTTAGTAATTTAGAAATCTGTACCAGGTTTTCCTTTATCCCTGTATTTGTAGACAGAATCTGTATTGAGGATTAAGCCACAGTAAAAATAAGACTATGTTACTACTTGTCTGTCATTTCACGTTGAAAAAAGCAAATTTTCATATTACATGTATAGTGAGAACCCTAGTATTTAAAGAATTGAATCCAACCTGTTATTTTCTTTAATCTTTATAGTCATTTTCATTAGATGGGCCTATCACTGCATATCAGATGGGAGGCTGTGAGTTAGCTGTGGTCTTGTCTAACACCTCAGAACACTGTCATGATGTCACTCTTGGGGGCTGTCTATTAAGCATTAGTGATTTATATTTCTAAATAACCAGTGGCACAGATGTACTCCTTACATAACTGATGTATTTCCTTATGTTAACTTTGTTTTCCTAAAGGCATAAATATGTTGTTTACAAGGAAGAGTTTTGTTTATATAAATATGCTTAATTTATGCATATAAATCTCCTTTTATAGCATCTATATATTTTAATAAAAAGGCTGCTGTTGGTTTTTTGATGTTTATCTGCTGTATTAATTTTACTTTCAAATGATATTGAAAGTGAACCTGACAACATGCTACATCATATGAAATTTTGGTTTTTCTCTATAATATTCATCTAAAATGGGCATTAATGTAATTTTATGTGTTTATAGTATTGTCAGCAATATGGAAATTATGTAATTAATATCTGTTGGAATTAATCTGTTAGAATTAATATCTGTTATGTAATTAATATCTGTTAACATCTTTAGTTTCACACCTAAGATCAAAGTTCTTTTTCACATATAACTCATTCAAGTGTAGATTTTCATGACTAGAGTATATCTGTGCAGTACGTAAGTGGGGTGTCATATATTGTAATAATAATAAAGGAAACTGTCTCCCTATCCATTAGAAAGATCATAAAATTATTTCAAAATCCCTAAGTAAACTGAATTTCCAGTTTCTTAACACTTGCCAATAGTCACATATTAAACATATCATATCCATTTTCTGAACCTGCATTCTTGATCTTTAAAATATATATAATAAGCATTTGATTATTACATAACGGTGAGCATTTGAGAAGTATGTAGAAATAAGAAAGCAAAATACTACGTTCTTTTAAAATTTATTATCTCTTTTGAACTTTGCTATTTAAGTGGAATGAAGCTTCTTTGACATAGGTATCCAAAATAGATACTTGTCTGAGTTTCTGTGTCAAACCAGAAACCAAGAGAGAATTTCTTCCATATATTTGGTCTTCAAAGAAGCCCATTAAAAACAAAGTTTATGTGGTCTATGTTGTAAAAAAAAATTCTGTCCTCTGAAACAAATAGAGTTGAACCCCCACCCTATGGTTGGCCAGGAGAGAAATATATTGATTATGGCGGTCTTAAAATGCATCTTACAAAACTCAGTGTTTGTTAATCCCCTTTTCCTCTCTCCAGAAGTAAAATTAATTAAGCCAACTTTTCTCCCTCTATTTTCATGACATAAATTGCTATTTCCTCAAAACCCGAGGGAGAAGAAAAAAAAATCTGTTTTCCATATTGCATTATTCAGTTGTTCTTCTTTTCCCTTTCTTATGATTTTATTCAAGAACTTCCCTGAGTTAGGAATTTACAAAACTACTGGACAGATAAATAGCAGACTCCTTTCTGTATCCTAATCCACCTCACTACATGTCTACTCTACCTATACTTGATTCACTCCAGTAGACTCTCCACAGTGTCTCTTTCTTTGTCTCTTCCTGTCCACAACTCAGTTCATTTCACCTCAAGCAACCCCAAAGTGTATACACATACTCTTCATCCCTTAACCCCGCCCCCCACCAGTTTTTTCATTCTTTCTTGCCTTACCTGATATTTCAGAAAAAAATGCCATCTACCTTTTGCTTTCAAGAGGAAAAATGAAGCAAGATACTCTACCTGGATTAAAAATCCAGAATGGGGGGCCTCCCTGGTGGCGCAGCGGTTGAGCGCTGCGCTGTGGAGCTGTCCACAGCGCACATGATGTGTGTTCGATGCCCAGCCAGCCAGGGGGAATCCCACATGGTGCGGCAGACATCTCCTGCCTCGCCCGCTGCTCCCCTCAGCAGTGTTTTTCTGATCTGCCTGTTCTGCTCCCCACTCTGTCTCTGGTGGGCCCTCTCGCCACCCCACACCTCTGGCCTGTACCCCAGCTTGTATGTATAAATAAATAAATCTTTAAAAAAAAAAATCCAGAATGGCCCTCCCTGGTGGCGCAAGGGGTTAAGTCTCAGCACCATGAAGCTATCCGCAGCCACTGCAGCATGAGTTCCATCCCCAGTTAGGGAACTGACCTACATGGCGCAGCAGACCTCTCCTGTCTTACCCTCTACTCCCCTCAGCAGTGTATTTCAGTAGATCTTCTTGTTCTGCTCCCCACTGTCTGGTGAATCCTCTCACCTCCCACACCTCTGGCCTATACCCCAGCTCTTGTATGTATAAATAAATAAATCTTTTTTAAAAAACCCAGAATGTCAGAATAAAATTCTCTTGTATTAAGAAAATGCAGATTTACATGTGTAGAAATGAAATAGGCATAAGAAAGAACTTGTGTCTTTACCCTTTATCCTCTTATTAAACCAAATTTTCCCGTAACTTTCAAAGATGACTTTTAAGGTAATTCTTACTTAGTTTTGTTTTTCAATTTTGTTTAATTGCAGGTGCTATAAGATTATGGTTTTGTATTCTACTTTTAACTACAAGTGCATGGTATTTTAAAAATTGTAGGCTAACCAAGCTATCGTGGCTGAGACTTTAGCTCTTTTGTTGGGAAAATATGAGCTCCAAACGATTGACATATAGTTGAAATTTCAAAATGCAGTGCATTTGTAATCTGCTGCCTGCTGTACAAAATTTGAATACCATAAGCAGAAGAGTTTTTAAGAGCATCCAAAAGAATCCATGCAAATATTTTTCATTAGTAGCTGCATAGAGCACATTTATATTCATATCATTTTGGTTTTAGCATTTCTATCATTTTTGTAAATCCTTAGGATTGTAAAAACTCAACAAAAAATTTACTCTAAGCCAAAGTTGGCTTATGGGGCCTTAACCCAGGAGCAGATTTTATTTATTTAACTATAGTGATTGGGAAGAGCCCTTTCTTGGCAGCTAATGACCTACTGGAGGACTTGTGTGCCCACGGCAAAGCTGAAGGCCATTAGTCCATCAGGTCATTAGCTGGCACATGCCTGACCCTGAGGTCACTTCTGATATTGTAAACTATGAAAACATTAAAGTGGCTTAGTTGGGAACTATGGCTATACTAAGGAAGTTTCTATATAAGGATTTTGGAAAATGCATTATGTTGTATATTGTTATTCATGTGACTTAATTGTCTTTCTCTGGAGCCACTTTCAATGTTTATAACAAATCAGTAAGACACTGGTAAACACCTGAACTACACTGTATATCCAATTTTTGGTTTCTAAATGTCACTTTCCCTGTTTACATTATCAGATTAGCTGTTTCTTACTAAACAGCTTTAGCTGCAGTCCTCTTGTGGCTCACTTGTGGATCATGTTTTCACAGTGTGTTGAGCTATATAGCACTTACCTATTTTATACTCCTTAGCGGTACATATAAAGCTACAGAGAGAAATAAAAAGAACCCTGAAGTATATGGACATAGTTCCTGACTTACTTTTTCTTTTAATTAACCGTTTAACATTGGATAGATCGCTCAGTTTGCCTGTCAGAATTCCAGGTTCAGATCTTTTTCTCCAGACATTTATCTATGTTTTAAGTACACTATTTTACAAATGATTCTTAATTTAGATTAATATTTATTAAACTTACTACCAAACATTTCAAAATGATATTAACTTATTTTTTGAATGCTGACTGTGTAGTGTAGGTAGTGATGTAAGTGCTTTTGTATATTAACCCACTTAAATCTCTTCTGAGGCACAGGGAAAGGTTAAATTATTTCCTTGCAGTAACGCTGCTAATAAATGGTAGAACTGCAGTCTAAATCCAGGCAATCTGACTCCAAAATCCTCATGTTTAACTAAAGTAGAGAATTAACAAACCAACAAAGAGCCTTGATATCCTTTTTGCCAGCATTTTTGCAGTTACTGAGCCTGGAATTTGTATCTTAAACAACTGTAGTTTTAAAATATTAGAATAAGTATTTCAATACAAACATCAATAGGAGCTTTATGAGACATTTTAGAGAGATAACTAGTAAGCATAAGCAACTTGTTTTCTTAGTTTCCTCACCTGTAAAGGTAGCACTATCTTTATCCTCTACGTCCTTGCTAACTTCCAAATCTTGTAACTCTGAGTATTTGTAGGAAAAAGTCTAAGCTTACAGCATATAACCACATCCTGAAAACTCTATGAAATATGAAGAAAAACAAAGGAATCAAGAAAAATTGCTAATAAAATCACAGATATAATAGAGAATCCAAAATCTTTCATAAATGTCAGTGATCTGAACACGTCCATGCATATTTCAGCAGTCTGAAGCAATACCCAAAATTAGTGAACTCATCTTTATGGCACATTTATGATGATGAAACTTATATCGTCTCATTTGTAATTTAAAAAGTCAAATTTAAATTCTGAAAATACAGATTGAACAAAGTGATAACTGTGTAAATTTATTTTCAAAAAGTTATGATTTATACAACTAATTCACATGTTAGAAGAGTGTTGGTAGTTTTTATGTACACTGTGCTAAGCATTGGAGATGCCAATTTAAAAGCCAGTTATATTATCTTTATAGATTCAAAAAGTTCTAATCCAAGGGTATCCATTATTAGATTCAAGGGTACAATAAAACAGTCTCAAGTTTCTACAACCTGATTTTTTTTTTTAGAGAAGGAAAAAAGGCTTTACCTAATTTTCTAGAATGCAGTACAAATAGGGCCATTTATGTTTAGAATTTCATTGAATCACAGATTTTGAAGAGCTGTGAAGGTATTGGAAGAAGTACAATCATAGTTTAGACAGGATGCATGGATTTTAATGCATATGAGTCATGCTTTTATTTCTGTGACTGCCTTTGAAGTGCAAACCTTGGGATATCTCTAAATTACAAACATCTGCCTTTTAGTGTGGCCCAATTTAAAGAGGAACTGATTGAATTGAAAAGTGAACTATGTTACCCAAAAGACATGGTATCCCTGGAATTTGCAAGATGCATGTGTGACTCCCAGAAAATTCCTGAAAATTTTAACTCTTTGGCCACGTGTGCTCTAAGCCAAGTTGTTTCCATGAAACGAATAGGAACAAAGCTAAGCGTTAACATAAAGGATATAAACCAACAGAACTGAAATACATTTTAACAGAACATACCCCACAATACCCAAGAACAGATCTCTTTATTTTACATTCAGTTAACGTAAACATTTTAGGCATAACGTGATAAATAAATTAACACCGTTAAGAATATAGTTCAGAATAACAATGTTTAAACCATGTCAAAAATTTGGGGACTTTGTATACAATTAAGATGACTAACCAAGGTATGAGCTATACATGATATTTATCAGCATAATGCAAGATAATTTTTTAAACAAGATCACTTCCTATTTATTAGTGGTTTGTGAAATCAATTTAGCAAATCACTATCAATATTTTTTAATGGAACACTATTAAAAAGAGGATAGTGAAGTTTTTATGAAACCTTTTTCATTTACTTTCACACATAAACATGTGTACATGTTCTATGTCATTATGTAAAATACAGTTCTTAGCGTAGGTTGTAATTAAAATTTTTTTTAAGGCTGATACTATTAGGCAGTGTTCTAGCTAGCAGCATAATTTCATTTGAATTAAATACTATGCTATGATCTGATGTTCTGAAGCTTCCTGTCATGAACTTGTTTTTCCTCAAAGGAAGTATTAACTTTTAAAGTAAAATTACACTTGGAAAACATTACTTAACATCACTGAGAGGACCCCAAATGAAGGAACCAATGAAAGTAAGATGGAAGTTTTCAGCCACATGGGGGAAAATGACAGATCACTGAAATAATGGACATAGTTCTCTCTGAGAAAATGTATTCAAAACAAGGAACAACAGTGTCTTAAATAAGAATGCATTGGTGAGGAGCATCCTGAGCGCAGCAGACTTCATGTGCAATAAAGGAACTGGAGAAGGTAGAAAATAAAGAAACTAGCCGTTGCATGGTCATGTCAAACTTACTTTGTTTCAATGACTAAGCGAGCATTCAGTGCTAAACAGCTATTTACAGTTTTTATCGTAAAAAAAGATAATTCAGTGCAACCAACTTTTTTTTTTTAAGATTTATTTATTTGTACATACAAGCTGGGGTACAGGCCAGAGGTGTGGGGCGGTGAGAGGGTTCACCAGAGACAGAGTGGGGAGCAGAACAGGCAGATCAGAAATACACTGCTGAGGGGAGCAGCGGGAGAGGCAGGAGAGGTCTGCCGCGCCATGTGGGATTCTCCCCGGCCGGGCTTCGAGCTCACATCGCGCTGCCGACAGCTCCACAGCGCAGCGCTCAACCACTGCGCCACCAGGGAGGCCCCAACCAACTTTTTTTTAACCTGGATGGAAAGCATCTTCTTCTCTTTCATTTCTTATGAAAAATTTCACCTCAGTATAAGCATTTTAAATTATCTGCCACTTTTTTTGGAACATAATCATTGTTTAAATCAGGATATGATTATTTGTTATCACTCAATGACAAACAGTAGGCCAAGAACTATACACCTTTATTAAATTAAAAAGTGAACTCAACTTTCGGGATTACTTTGTTATTATTATTACAAGAAATCCATATTTATGTCTAGTTAATGAATGACTCTTCCTCACAATTGTTTTGAATAATAAATGTATAGTGCTGCTCACTTAGATATTTCTGGTCATGGGCTTACTGTTGATTAAGGGCAGACATCTAGGTAAGCAAGATGAGGCCCCAAGTCGTGCATCTCTTCTGTGTATTAACCTTCTAAGTGAGCAAAGACATGTTAATGGCTTATACCTTTATAAGGTCATAACTAGTTTCATTACCACAATGCCAAATACATAGTAGGCTATCCTCAAATGTTTATGGAATGAATGCACTAGCCAATAGAATATTAAATTTCAACACATCATTTTCAAGCAGTTTTCCTGGACTTGTGGCCTATCTTCAGTTTCATCAGTTGTGATTTTGCACTTTTCTTTAGTTCACTGAATTTTTCTGAACCCTTTTTGACAAATGTTACCAGTAGTTAGAGTTGATAAACCAATGTATCAGCTGTTCTAAATTAAAAATTAAGATTATCAATTTGCTTAGTTTTTGCTGCACCTGTCCTACTGGTAGTGCCATTTCTCTCTCTGCTGTTCCCGCTTAGCCAGAAAGAACTTCCAGCTCACTAGAACAGATTGTCATCCCTCCCACAAATAAGCATGGCCTTACACTTTTGGCAGCATTGAAAAGGCTCCTTTCAAAAAGCTAAGTTAGAAGCTTCCTCCAGAACGCCTGTGAGTTAGTGGTATTTTTTTTGCAACAGACCTTTCATCATTGTCTTCATTAAACCTGGTCTTTGTCTGAGAGAAAGGAGTGGAGAGAGCATTCTTTCTTAGACTCCATCAATGGCTTTATTAAAGCCACTCATTTATATTAATCAGCATGCAGATTAGGGCTCATCTGGATTGTTTGTGCCCAGGTGGTGGGTAAGTCGATTCACCCTTTTTTTGGCCACTGCTGCTGCTCCCTGTTTTCTTCAGAGGTCGCATCTCTACTGAAGCTGCCAGCCTGGAAGCTCTGAGCACTGGAGACTGAATCCACCTGGAACGAGATAGTTTGATTAAACCCAGTTTGTAAATGATAAAGTGCTTTACAAATGTTAGATGTTATTATTGGTCTCTGTGGGAGTGCACTAGTCCTTAACCATTCCTTTCCTACCTTACCTTGGTAATGTGAATCTTTCCACATTTAAATGAGTCTCTCAGATAATTTGTGCTTCATTTGTATGAAGAGTGACACTAACAGCTCTGGTTACCATTAGCAGTCTATTCAGCGTCCTTTATGTATAAAAGTATTTTTCTGTTAGACATATATAGTTTTTGTGACTTAAAAATTCTTGACAATATCCTTTCAAATGCCAGAGCTCTTTGAAAAGGACATATTTATGGTAAATCCATCTTTTGTTCCTCCCAAGATATATAGGAGAATTAATTCTTCCCCAAGGGCATTTTACCTTTGCTACTGCTTCATGCTTTGCTGTTTTGTTCCTAGGGGTGTGGAGAGAAGTGTAATAAATTTGTGTGTAATTAATGCCATCAGCACTGCAGATGTGTGCACACTCATGACTGTTTCCTTTGCTAGCAGCTGTTAAAAGTAGTAAAGGTTGAGGGGCTGTGTGTTCATTTGCCTCCTAAATAGAATGATAGATCACACATTGTCTTGTCATTCCACACTATAGTAAAAACCATCATTAAAACAACCTTTCCAGTGCAAGTTTTTGAAAGAAGATTACAAATTGGAATAATCTCCATAGTTTTTATATATCAAGCAAATTAAATATGTAGCAATCTTTTTTAAAGGAATTAAAATGCAACTATACTACCGTATCACATCAACTCGGATCGCTTATGCTGGCTGGCGCTTCAATTGAGCCACATTAGTTTATAGTTGACGTTTTTCTAGATTTAGTTGTATTTTACTTTTAATGTAGGATGTGTACTCTTTTGCTTAAACATCTACAACTTTCTTGAGATTATTCCATCTATCAAATGTTAACTGACAGTACTCATGAATTAAATTTATTGAGAAAGGCACAACTTGTCTACACAGAATACTTAAACCACTTACTGATCTTATTTTTGCTAATCCAATACTGTTGACTGATATATTCCATAAACCAATCTGTGGGTATGGCTTACGAGACTAAAAACATGGTATGTGCCTGCCCACCTTACTCTACCCTCTAAAAGTAAGTTTATTGTTTTATCTAATTGTAAAAGCAGTAAGACAAAAGGGTGGACAAAGTGTAATATATTATAAATTTAAGCAACTATAAATTCAGCAATTATAAAATTAAGCAATTCAGAAAAATTAAAAAAGAAAAAATTTAACTAAGAATCTTGCCACTTAGAAATTATCATTAATATTTTCATGTGTCTCCTTTCAGATATTTTTCTCTGCATATATAAACCCATAAGTGACCTCATTTTTATTTTTGAAATATTTACCATGCTATTTTGTTTTGCAACCAAGTTTTTCCCCCATAAGAATATGTTGTAGGTCTCTTTGTATAGTGAAGATAGAAGAGGACAGTGTAAGTGAGGATAGTTTTTGGTCAGTTTTGTTCTCTTATTATCTACCCTACCACCACCCTACTCCACCCCCACCCCCCCACATACACTGCCCTCAATTTTTATTTTTTATGATGAGAATTTTGTTATCAGCTCAAGGCATACTCATTATAGCACTGTTTGTGAGGGTATGTATCATTTTAGTTTTTCAGTTAAAAAAAAAATGGTTGAATGGTAGTTACCCTTGCCAAAAGATAATGAATGAAGCAGTTACATACGTATTCCCCTGAGCTTGGTGAGATTTGCCCTGAAAATTAACTGTTTAAGAAATTTATTCCAAAGGTCAATTATATCAGATCTGTAATTGTGCTAAGGTTCAGATGTATTTGGATATTACCTATTCCTTATCTTGGTGGTAATGATTGAAGTAGGAGAGATCAACAGTTTGCTTGAAAATAGCAGTTAAATGTGCACTATCCACTTAATTTCCTATGCAGTCTTCTCCCTGGTACCTAAAATGAGGGGGGAAGTGAGTTCATAATGCTGACATTGTGAATAGTTAACACTTTTGGCTCACTAAATATATGATGTTGCTCAGAAAATGAAGTTAGTGGATGGCATTGCTAGAGAGTCAGATTTAAACATGAGCCACAAAGAGAAAAGTACTTTTCATTTGCATGTACAAGTAAGCAGTTCTAATCTTGCAACCTCTAGAAATGAAGAAACTTATCTCCTGTTTGATTATTCTCTAGATAACTAAAGTAAATTATAATATTGATGGTGCTAGTCATATAATCTGAAATAGTGTTTTAGGGTAACACAAGTCAATGTTGAAGAGATCTCTAACTTTTCTTAAAGTAGTCTTTGTACATGTTCTGTTGTTGAATTAAAACCCACTTTCATCCAAAATATTTAGACACAATTTAAAAAAACAGTGCTTTGTATACTCTGCCCTTTGTCCAACACTTGCATTGAATCAAAATAGTGATATGGAAGTATAGAAGAATGGTAAGTTAATACTTGCTGAGTCTTAGTGTGTTCCAGTTTCTCTTCTAAGTGCTCTACACATTTACTCATTAGAGAAGGAAATGATGTGGCAAACTAGTGCCATTATTTGTTTGATCCAACTTTGCCTGCAAACCTGATGTCATTCTGAACAGATATGTATGAATTATTCCTGAACATTAGAGCATTTCAAGACCTAGGACTCAGCAGCTGTCCTTTAATGAACCCAACTAGGACTTCTTTGGCAACTGGTGGGTGGGCTACCAGTCATATGGTTTAAAAGCTGGAAGTAGTTTTAAATTCTTTTTAAAAAAGAAATTGTTTCATTATGATTCTAGGTTTTAGAACCAAGAGGATTTGGGAACAAAAAGTTTCACAAAAAAAGTGGAGTAGAGGTCAGACAGAGGGAAAAGACCATGTGAAGAAAAGTAACAGATAAAACAGATAAAAAAAAAAAATAGCATGGCCAAAATGTCTGATGAAGGTTTATCAGAAAGTAGTTCTCAAATTTACATGCCTAATTAAATATTAAAACTTGCATTTGCTCAATGTCTTAGAACTGGAAGGGACAGTGAGGAATTATGTTTTACAAACTTGCCTCATTTTATACTTGAGGAAAACCACAAAGCTCAGGAAAATTAATTGATTTGCTTCAAATCACACAATGAAATTAGTAGAAGACTTAAAGTAGAATCTAGATCCTATAACTCCTAGTGTTCTGGGTTTGATCACAGTCCCCTAACCTATTGGGCTCCTTAGGGTGGGTAACTTTATGCTCTTTTAGCACTATCCTCTTCCCAGTCCCCACCCTCTACTGTGAAGAATAAACCTTGACTCCTTCTCATGTTACTGTTGTCTAGGCAGAGCAGCAAGAAGTCTGGAGCTTAGACTCTAAGCTTCAAGAGGTCTGGCAATTAGGTTTCTGAAGTCTCTTCTCCCTGCCACTGTCTTTACTACCATTTTGGGACTTATACAAATCATTCCTCAAGAATCCAAGGAAAGGTGTGTCATTAAGTAAGTGCTTTCTTATATTTAAGTACAACGATTATCTAAACAGATGAATACTTATAGTAGTAAGCCAGGTAATGAAAAAAAGATTAAATCATTAAAAGGGTCTGTTAAGGTATGTATGACTTATAGCTCTGTGATCTTTCTAGAAAAAGAAATTTCATAGGTGGATGATACTTAAATACCTCTCTTTGGTATACTTTTTAAATAAATGTTTTAGGCAATGAAATGAGATTTATGTGTGCACTGGGAAAATCACTCTTGCCTAAGATATTCAGTATCCCTAGGCTGTTCCTATTTTTCATAATCTACATACTTGTAAAACCCAGGGAAATCCAGTTTTTCCTTGATGGTTGTCACTGTCTACGGTGGTATAATCTGCTCAAGTAAGTGTGGCCATTTGGAAGTACAGATCATTTATAAATTATGAACTTGTCTGTCTGTATTTGCTAGTTACCTTAAGAGAAGAGGACCAGAGAATAAAGTGTATTTGTTGCCTCTGCCTGGTCTGGAATTTAAGTGAAAAGAAGAAAGGAACACTCTGGTTATTGAGATACAGGTTCATTGTTAAAAATCGCATGCCATCATTTTGACATTTAGTGTCAGATTTTCTTTTTATAAATCCCTCTTCACTTTACCAGTGCTGGCCTCAAAGCTCCAACTCTTTCAAAACCATAACATTTCTTAGTGAGTGATTGATCTGTATTATGTGTCCAGCCATCAGGGGGATCTTGGGATGTTGCTTGTATAAACTGTAATCCAATCGGATGCTGTGCGTTTAGCTACAGTCTTTTATAGACCTATTGGTGATACTCTATCCTCCTGGATTTGGGAATAGGGCTTATCTGATACCTTTAGGGGGAAAAAAGCCATTCATTTTTCTCTCCTCCCCACTTAAATAACTCAACACATCTGGTAACACTGTAGGATCATTGTCCTTCCAGTTCCTCTATAGCTCATATTGCTACAATATTTCTTAAGTATTTGGTTACCTAAAAGGCAATGTGATTTAAAAAAAAAAAATAAAAAGACTGTATAGGTCTTACAAATTAACCCATCTGTAGAACTGAAAGAAAAAAAATGCCTTTAATCAGAAAAATTTCCATATCAGCTGCCTTGTGTATGTTATACAGTATGAATATAAATATAAATTTGGAGATAAATGCTCATGTGTTAAAATTTTAAAGCAAGTCCTTCTACAAATTAATGTAATTTGCCTCTAAGAAAGTATTTATTAAATCCAGGGTACCTGAATTGAAGTATCTTGTTGTTTGGGTCTGTATCCGTTGACTTAATAATGTCTTCAATTACTGGAATGATAAAAGCTGAAACCAAATCCTTTAATTCAATCAGAACTGGGCTAAATTTTAGGAAGCAAAGAGTGGGAATCAGATATAGGACTGCATAATATAGAAAGCTAAATACACAAGATATTCAGACTTTGTAAGCAGCAAATGGGGTTGCCTTGAGGAATTCGTATTTGAAATGGCAGCATTGAACATTATAGTAAATACCACTGTTTTAGCCTTTTAAATTAAGATAATTTATGCAAACAACCCTAAGTTGTACAATAGCGCCAAAGACCATTTACTGTTTTGTGTGCTTCTTTTACATTCTGGAGCAAGTTCAAAGCTTTTGATTTTGCTGGATTTTTTTTTTTAAGTAGCCTAAGTCTTAAAAATACTAGAGATTTGACAAATAAAATTTCAGTACTGTGGTTCTGTCAAATGTTCACTGTTTACGATACATGTGACCCAGGGACTCTACATTAAATATATCTGCAGTGTATTTTAAGCACAACAGAATTAAAACATTTGAAAGGTTAATCATTCCTTTGCTTTTTTTGCTTTTCTTATCTGTATTCAATATGAAAATTAACTCTCAGCTGAGGATTCTGGAAACATATTCCCCTGACAGAAATAAATATACAGAAAATAAAGATTTCATTAGTTATCTGACATTAAAGCTTATGCTCAAAATGCCTATTAGATTTTCATGTTTATCAGTTATATATTGTAAGATTTTTTTTTTTTTGCTTAAATTATGCCTGAAAAAAATTGGATTGTAGTTTGAATATCCAGGTGGGCAATGCCATTTGCCCGGATCTTTGCAGATAACCCATTTTTTTTTCTGTCAAGCGCAAATACTGCCTTGCTGCTAATCTTTCTGAGGAAGTCTGAGGTGAAAATGGGAATAAATATTTTTTCTTACTGTTCTTTTAGGTTGTGGAACTTATAGCAAGTGCTCTTATGGACTTGGTACAAGGAGTATATCATGAAAATTCTACTTCAGCAAAGGTAAGGATTTGGTAGTCATTGTAAAATGTTAGGTTAAAAACCCTCGTGGCAAAACTAGAATTGACAAGCGAAAATGTCATTTTTGTTTTGTATTTAAATTGTACATGACATTTTTTTTTAGATTAGTGTTTTGGCTACAAATTCATGGCCATACGCTTAGTACATAGCAGATTTAGCCAATTAAAACAACCTTTTATCCTCTGGCTGAATTCACAGTCTGTTCAATCTGCAGCAGCCCAGCAGACGCCACTATGCTGCTGGCTGGCCGGTAGTGCCGACACAGACACCAGGCAGGCAGGCTGGCGGAGCGGCCGGAGGAGCAGCTTGTGCTGAGGTTCCTGGGCCTAGACTTTCTCCAGAGATAGGGAGCCATGTCCCATAGCAGTGGACATGATCCCAAGAGGTTACTGTCAGGGCATGAGGGAGGATGTCTTTTGAACCAAGATCCAGAATTTACTGCATTATTAAATTCTCTATGATACGAACTAGGATGAATGCACAGTTGGGTTACTTTGATTAATTTTATAGATCTAGAATTAAGGTTTTATGACTCATTTAGCAGGACATCTCAAGAAGGGCTAGGTTTTATTTCCTTAAAATGCAGTTATTTCATTCACTAGGATATTGAATGTGAAGCAGCTGCTTCATTGCCCACCACCATCATTTCACAGGGTATGTACTGTTATAAAGGGCTCCTATTTAGGTGCTTCATTATTCTAACTTCTTCAGCTTCTGTAGTAGGGAGATCTCACTCATTGCAAATTAGAACAAATATGCATGTATCCACATCTTAAGCTTTTCAACATTTCCATTTGAAAAAAAGAAAGACAAATTTTGCTGAAACATGGGGCATGAGCAACTTGGATAAAATATTTTAAAGTATAACCCAGGGACTCTTGTTAGTTCAGAGAGTGGTTAGTGAAAAATGGAGAATACCGTGGATGTCTGCTAACATTTGGTTCAGGGAACCACAGTTCCCAGTAGACATATCTAACTTCACCTAAGCAGCAATATTGGTTTGTGGGCACCTGGCAGGATATATGACCACAGTGGACCCCTTTGCTGTGTTTTTCAAAAACATACCATAGTTCGCTTACCATGGCTAAGGGTTGATAGTAGATTGTTAAAGAATTGACTCTTGGTAAAGTTCCACTCATAGAAAACCAACCAACTTTATATATTGTGATAAAGATGGTAGCTAAGCAAATAACACTGTGGGATAGTCTGTGTTTCTTTATTTCATCTTTACAAAAATCGTACTGAAGTAGCTATTGCTATCCCCATTTCGCACATGTGAAAACTGAGGTTTAGAAGAGATTTATTTGCCCACAGTCAAACAACTTCAGTTGCAATTTTAACTCCAGAGTGCAAACTCTTACCCTGTCATTCTCCTGCCTTTGCCTGACAAGAGCTGATTTGCTGGCATCTGTCTGCCATACCTGAGATACTACAATATGCGATGATTACAGT
This sequence comes from Scalopus aquaticus, assembly GCA_004024925.1. Lineage (NCBI taxonomy): Eukaryota > Metazoa > Chordata > Mammalia > Eulipotyphla > Talpidae > Scalopus > Scalopus aquaticus. The sequence goes on along the minus strand of PVIJ01002449.1, from coordinate 49,015 downwards.
GACCTCTTCTGGCAGTGGAGGCATTTTTCCCCCCAGGATAGTTCCAAGGTGTTCAACTTAGTTCCATGTAAGATATTAATACTTTAAAGTTAAATATCTGTTCATTTTCAAGTGAAAATATTATTGTTGATTTTAAGGTTCTTGATCTAGATAAGGTTCTGTTCTTACCATTTGTTCCCTATAATTAAACCAGTTCATTAACAGTTTTGTAAGTATTTAATTAAGTATGTTCTATGTGCCTGGCAGACTTGATAGCATCAACATAATAACTGCTTAAATAGCACTTTACAGGTATTTCTTTACAAAGAGTATGACATTTGTTGTTACATAAACTTTACAGAGGAAACCCCTAAAATTCAGAGATGACAAGTGGCTAGAAAGCAGAGTGCTTGGAAGTTGTTTATGCATGTCAGGATAGTAACATGATCGGAACCCAGGTTTTTCTATTGTAAGTCCCATATAATCTGTTTCTTCCTGGGAAAGAGAATAAGGAAGCAACAAAATCTTTGAAAGACTGTTGCTCATACATGAACAGCCACTTAGCAAGTACTAGTTGCTGACTTTGGTTAGCTAATAAGCTTTACTCAAAATAGATCTGTAGCAATGCATTATTCATCTGCCCTCTTTCCCCCACCAACCCAAATCAGTCCTTTAAAGAATTTGAGATCTTTTGTAAGCGATTACATTTCTGAACATACCCAAATGATTTAAAGGGCTGTTCTTACTCTTATAATGGACACAAAAATGCATAGTTAAACTAGTGCAACTATGGTGCTTCTTGATGCCTTCATTTGTGCCCCAAGTCCAATTTCAGTTAACCTTATTTCCCTTCCTAACCAGAAAAAATTCTGACTTCCCTATCCGCCCTCCTCCCCCTAAGTGTGCTTACTTTTGCAGTGGCTTTTCAGAATTTGGTTTTTCTGAGTTGGCTCAGGAATTACTTCAGAGGCCGAGAAAGCATTGCCCCACTGCCTTCAAGGTTTTCGTGTTCTGGCACGTTTGGGAAGCAGCCACAAGTAGAGGTCTTGTGGGAAGTGAGTTGCACAACCTCTGTAGCCTTGGGCCAATTCAGTATACAAAAGAATTGCTTTGTGATTTAAAATAAGCTGCAAACCATTTCATTTCTCTGGGGACAAAAAGATACAATAGCAGTCTGTTTTCTTTATGGTGACTTAATGCAGTGATGGAGAATCTGGGTAATACATATACAGCTTTCTGTAGTGTCTGTGTGATTAGGTCAGATGTATTAAATAAAGCAAATGGTGAAGAACTGTTCCTAAGTATGTTCAAAACCACCTTCTCCAGGAAAAGTTCGTAGAGTTAGTGCATAATCCTCCTTAAAACTGAAAATGTATGTGATTAATATTAGCAGATACTTAACAATACTTAACAGATTGTAGGTAAACTGTGATCATGTAAACATTCACAATAATTTAGGAAATTCACCTTTTTTCCAGTCATTGAAAAATAATATTGATATTTTTGCTAGTTTGTGGCCCATTTCTTTCTTATAATAAAAATTAGTCATTTTGTTTCCAGCCTCTATGGAAAACAGTATGGAGGTTCCTCAAATATTAAAAATAGACCTACCATATGGCCCAGCAATTCCTCTCCTAGGTATCTGCCCAAAGAATATGAAAATACTAATTCAAAGAACTCTGTGTACGCTTATGTTCATTGAAGCCCTACTTAAAATAGCTAGGTTATGGAAACAGTCTAAGTGCCCAAGGACAGAGAGTAGATCAGAAAAATGTGGTGTACACACACGCACACACACACACACACACACACGCACATGCGCACACACACACACACAGAAGAATACTACTTAGCTATATAAAAGGATGAACTCTTGCCATTTGTGACAACATGGATGAAACTGAAAAGGATAATTCTAAGTAAAATAAGTCAGAAGAAGGAGAAAAACAAATACCAAATGATTTCACTTAATGTGGAATATACAAAAATATAACTTAGAATTAGTCAAAGCCAAACCAATAATAAACTCAACATCTGACTGCAAAACTGAGGCAGCCAGAGGAGGGTAGCAAAGTAGAGGTGAGGGAGGAAAGGGTCCCAAAAGCATGATGGAGGATTATTGGGGTTCTGGTGGTGGGCAGGATGTGAAAACATACACTTGTAAATGTTTAAACCTATAACCCCAAAGATACAGCAATATAAATCAACTTTACCTCAATAAACCTAATTTGAGGGGAAAAAGAGTCATTCAGCACAAGGTGTTTCATCTCCCCTCTCCCTTTCCATTACCTGTTTTTTACTGTTAACTAATTGAAGAAGCATATTACATTAAAAAAAAAAAAAACCACAGCTTTTTAAGTGGTCATTTACCATTCTAAACATTTCACCTGTCAAGCTATGTCTTATGCATTTTACTCATGTTACTCTTGTCTATACTAAATATTTTATATTTTAGCCGAATTGGCTTTGAATCCACAAACCTTCATATCCAGAATCTTTTTAGCATAATTATTATGCAACACTCAGTTTGGTGCTGAGGTGGGGAATATCATACCATTTCCCTGTCTTTAGAAATTCTGCTCCTAAAAGGTTTTGGGATTTTTTTTTATAACATTGTTTACAGTGCATATCTCCTGGCAATTAACTCCTTGAGCTCTTATCTGTCTGAAAAAAAAATTTTTTTTTTCAATCTTGTTTTTGAAAGCTATATTCACTTGATATAGTATTCAAGATTGCCATTTATTTTTCTTTCTGCATTTTAAAGATGTTGCTTCATTGTTTTCTCGTATATAGTGTTTCCAACAAGAAAGCTACTGTCTTATTTGTTTATATTCTTATGTGCATACATTTCTAAATTTCTCTGGCTTTTTAAAATATTTTTTCACCTTTTGCTCAATGATTTTGAACAATTTCATTATGATGTGCTTTGGTGTCTTTTTTTTTTTCTTTTAGTGTTTCTTGCACTTGGGGGTACATTGAACTTCTTAGATCTGTTTATTGTTTTTATCAAATTCAGGAAAATTTGGTCATTATTTCTTCAGATATTTGCTTCTTTTCTCCTCTCTCACAAGGACTCCAATTGCATATCTAATAGGCTGCTTAAAACATCAGAAACCTCTGATGCTGTTTTCACTTCTTTCTGTATTTTTCTCTTTGCATTTCATTTGGATAATTTCTATTGGTGTACTTTCAAATTCGCCAATTTACATCTTCTGATTAATACTTAACTTTCTTCTTCTATCTCCTTGACCAAATGAGGATGCTTCTTGGTCATCCTTTTAAGTTGAATCTTTAAAGATATGGTAGAAATTAATTAGGAGAAATTGATGAGGTTTATTTGTTTCAGGAAATCGACTTTGAACTTTGGTTGGGAAGTCAGATTTGTTTCTTCATTCATTCATTTAACACTTCTTTTGAGCAATTGCGATGTGGCAGACACTAGTAATCCAGTACTCAATGAACAAGACATTTTTGCCCTCCTGGAGTTTACATCTAAGTGGAGAGGCCAATATAAATAATTAAACACATAAATAGATGGATGAGAAAAATAACTGATAGTAATATTGCACAACAAAGAACTAATTTAATTCTCTAATTTAGAGAAGTGATACTAAATGATTGAGGAAGTTCTTAGATGTTCTTAGAGGTCCTTTATGAGGAAATAACTTTTAAGCTGAGATCCTAATGACAAAAAGCCACTAGCTATGTGGGGGGGGGGGGAGAGGGAAAAGCCTTTCAGGAAGAGGAAGCTACTCAAAGCCCTAAGGGAACAACAATTTTAATGCATGCAAGGGATATAAAGACAGTCTGCCCAGAAGGAATGTGGTGGAGAAACAGAAAAATAGATGGAAGTAAGTTCACAAAGATGGATGGATGTTATGGAAATATATGTGATGCAAGTATGAAGGTGCTTTGGATACAAGTTCAACTAAAATTAAGGACAGACATTTATAATTGTTATAGGTTTACCTAGTTATTCCTGTAGGCCTGCTCATTCAACAAATATTACTGAACACCTATTATGTATTAGCAGCTGTGCTAGACAGATCAAGTACATATATATTCAGAGCTGAGGTAGAAACAAAGTTGTAGTCAGAGGTAGAGTAAAGGGACCTTGAAGGAGAAGGGTGATAATTTAAATGGGGCCTCCCCGGTGGCGCAGCGGTTAAGCGCTGAGCTATGGAGCTGTCGGCAGCGGTGATGCGAGTTCGACGCCCAGCCGGGGAGAATCCCACATGGTGGGGCAGACCTCTCCTGCCTCGCCCACTGCTCCCCTCAGCAGTGTATTTCTGATCTGCCTGTTCTGCGACCCACTCCGTCTCTGGTGAACCCTCTCGCCGCCCCACGCCTCTGGCCTGTACCCCAGCTTGTATGTATAAATAAAAAATAAATAAATAAATAAATAAAAGGGGATAAATGACCCAGTTGGTAGATCTACCAGTTGGTAAGCTTTTGTATTGGGGAAATTAGATTAAAATAGTAAGCAGGAGGAAATCACCATAGAATCTTATACAATGTGAAGATCTCTGATAAAGCTTATCATAGAAGCTATGAATAGTATTAGTTGAAAGCCAAAGAAATTAGAAGAAAAGCAACCAGCTGGAAGAGTGTTGGAATAACACAGGTGTGAAGCAACAAACAAGATTGTTGGCAGTGGAAACAAGTATAGGGCGAAGGCCCAGGAGTTGAGTAGGTCTCCTATCTCTCATCTTGTTAAGTGATTTACATTTTCTGTCTCCTGTTTTCTTACTTTCTTATTGAGTATTTTGTGGAATTGAGTCAATGTTCACTTTCTTTTAACTTGTTCTTTACATATCACTCATTTATTTTGGTGCTAAGCACCATACCTTCAAACAGCATTTTCTCATAAAATTTACTGCTTTGCACAAAAATATATTTTAAAAAGTAATAGGCAATTATAAATATAGGGAGTTGTACCCTTATCAGTCTCCTTGTCTGCAAAATATAACCTTTTCAGTCTTCCATGAGGTCTTTCCTTCTCATATAGACTATGTCTTGCAAGACTATGGGTTCATGAATCACGAAACCATTTGTCTTGCTACCACCAAAATTGGTTTTGAATACAAATACAAAGATGGTATCCAGTGTGGTCTTGTACATATTACTAGTGTTCCCCAAATTCCTGTTTTTGGTACTGTTGCCTTCCTAGAATAAAGGACCTCAGTGACTATTTGTTTCCATTGAAGTAGTCGATGGGTCATGAACTTCTGGGTTGGAATACTTACTGTGTTGTTCATGATGACAGTCAGTCCTGCAGCCAGCAAAGATTGTACTATTTCATATGTTGACATCATCATCATCTAGCCTGTTGCCATTTAAAAAAGGATGAAAGAGGGTAGGAAATGTTGACTAGAGAGAATCGGTGAGTTTGAGTTCTAAGGGGTAAGTTATCAAAATGGAAGAATGTTCATATTGAAAATTTTCTTTGGTAAATTAAAAATAGAAAAACTTTATTTTCCTTTCTTCACAGTTAAAAATATCCCAAGTATCTAAACAAGTAAAAACTATCTTAAAGAGAAAATGTGTATTTTAAGAGGTTTAAAAGTAAAACAGTGAGTACTGTGTAAAAGCATTAAAATACTCTGTAGTATATTTCATTGGTGCATTTACTTGTAGCCTGTCCCTCACACTGTACCCAAGGCATGTATTAACAAGCTAATAAAACATGCTGTGCCGTGCTTTATTGTTTGCTGGGCATCTGTTCAAGCTTACATTACTTATGTAGCCAAGACTTTGAAGATGCTGGTAGTGGTGACAATAAATATCTATAATTTTACTAACATCCTTTTTTCATAAAGTAGAACCAGTCTTAAATCACTCACTGCAAATAAAAATGTTGCATTTATTCAGATTTAAAGTTATTGAGTGTGGTTTAAGATTTTTTTTATTATGAAATGTATCAGGCACACAATAATATGAATGACAGATATAAGCAGTTTAAATAATAATAAAACATTTTGGTGCCCGCCACCACATTTAAGAAATAGTACTGTATATATCTTTTTAATCCATTAAGTGTTTTTATTTAAAGGAAAGTACAAGCAAATGTATGGTGAAGTAAAAGTATTAGAAGCTAAATATAGAAGTATTAGATTAGCTATGGAAAGGTGGTAAAATGAAGGTTGACACCGATACTGAGAAGGCAGAAAAGCTATTGATGACTGAAAAAGCTTAGCATATATAATAACCCTTTTGATTACATAGACCCTAAAGTTTAGAGTGGGTCTGGTTGGTGAATGTTTTTGTTTGTTAAATGTTTAATTGTATTTGTACACCATTTAGAGGTACTCAAGGTCACTTACTTACCGCTATCACAGCAAACCATCCTAAAAAGCAATTTATTTGCCTGAGAGATGAAACATTACTGTTAAACATGTAAATTGTTTAATAGACTACCATTCTGATTATAGTACGAGAATAGACATTCAGAAAATGAAGCCCAAGCCTTCAATTACCATCTGTCTGTATGCCAGTGAGTTCCAATTTTTATCTCCACCTCAGATCACCTCTGAGCTCTAGAGCTAAGTATTTAAGTATTTACTCAATATTTCCACTTGGAGGTCTCTTGGGCATCCTAAACTCAGTTCATGTAAGTCCAGATATAGGATCTTTTCCTCCAAACCACTCCATTTCTCTGTCTTCACAGAGCATCACCATTTATCCAGATCTCAGGTCAAAAACTTCAGCGTTCTCTTGAATACTTATGCCTCTCACCAGTCTTACTCCCTTGGCTGTCTTACTTCATCTAAAAGATTGTAGAAAGGTGGTGTAAAAGTGCTTTCAAAAACCACTAGTTGAATCCTAAGATTTATAGAGATAGTTATATTAATCAACTTGGGCTACAATAACAAAATCTCATGAGCTTCAGGACTTAAACAATAAAAATTTATTTTCTCAAATTTCTGGAGGTTAGAAGTCCAGGATACAGGTTCTGGCCAACTCAGGTTCTTGTTCCAGGTTTCTCACTGTATCCTCACATGGCAGGAAGAGAACTGAGCAAGCTCTCTGGAATTTCTTATAAAAGCACTAATCCTATCAGATAAGGGCCCCACCCTCATGACCTTATATATCCTCAATCACCTCTTTCCTCAAAATACAACCACACTGGGAGGTTAGGGCTTCAACAAAAAGAATTTTGTAAGGACATATGCATTCAGTCCATAATAGTAATTGAGAGCAGTACCTTGTTTATCCCCTGTTGCCCCCACCATCAATGGCACAGGCTGCAACTTGGCTTTTATCACAGGCCTACTCACCTTGGTGTTAGAACCTGACTGCCCTTTTGCAGCATCCACAATATCATCATCCCATGCCTGAGCCACTGCAGTAATCTGCTTCTTTCCCTCCATGTATACAAACCTCCTGTTTTTTCTCCACACTACCAGGGATCTTAAAATACTAAGTATATATGTTGTGTCTCCATTTCTACCCCCAGTGACATCCCATCACTCTTGATAAAGACCAAAATCTTAAAGATGATTCAAAAGGCCATGCATAAATTTCACCCCAATCCTTCCATCCAGTCTCACCTTGTACCATTCTCACTCTTTCTGTCTACATATCAGCCCCAGTTGCCTTCTCTCAGAGATGCCATTCTCCTTTGTATATGCAGTCCTTGAAGCCTAGAATATACTTCTTCGTCTTCTTTACATCTTGCCCATTTTCCATTCTTTCTATGTCAACTTGAGTGTTATTTCCTCCTGGAGGCCAGCCCCCAAAGTCCCAGTCTCAGCCAGCTGCTTTTGTTATGCCGCCATAGAAGTACTTTTATTCCCCCCATTGGAAGTGTCTCAGTCTGTAGTTATGTATTGATAGGTGTGGCTCTCTGATCCTCTGGCTTCCCTGCTAGACTTTTAAGAACTGGGAGTACAAGGGTTCACTGAAATGGCTTGAGCACCAGGACAATGTCTTGGACATAGAAGATACTCAGTAATTTTTTTAACAAAAGCATAAATGGAGGAAAGACTATTGACTAATTGATTATTTCCCATATTTAAATGAAATGCCACTTTTTACCTTTTAAATTCACAAAACAATAATCCTACACAATTCCAAGACAACCGCAAACTTGGCTGGTCAGTTTGCACATCAGAAGAACCTCTCTATAAAACAACTTGACAGTATTTTAAGACTTTTAAATATTTAGACCTGTTGACCCAGTAGTTCTAGTCATTGATTCCATCTGTGGATACCAACCTCTAAGATGGCACCCTTGAGCCCCATCTGCTAGTATTCTTTGTGTAATCAATTCCCATATTGTACTAGGTTGGTCTGTGTGACTTTTAACATACAGTGCAAGTAATAGCGTGTCACTTCCAAGATAGGTTAGATTGTGAAGCTTCCTCTTGGGTGTGCTCTTTCTCTCTCTATTAGAGCAGTTATGCTGGGGGAAGCTAGCTGCCAGGTCATGTGCACAGCCCTGAGGAGTGGCCAGTGTGGCAAGGAACAAACACCTACTGTCGACAGTAACCCAAATGAGTTTGGGAGCAGATTCTCTAGCCCCTTAGGTGACGGTACTCCCAGCTAACAACTTGACTTCAACCTCAGGAGAAACAATCAGCCAGAACCAACTGGCTAAGCCATTCATGTATTCCTGACTTCTAAAAACTATGGATAATAATATTTGTTGTTTTTAAGATGCTAAGTTTTGGGGTAATGTGTTACACAGTGACAGATATCTAATACACCATCCTAAGTAAATTCCTCCTAAATATTTTAATGGATTATTAATGTTGCCATGTATAGTCTTCATATGGTGTAAATATTTTTCATTTTAAGGAATGCTTTCAGTTGCAAAAAAAATGGAAAATCCGATTAAATTGATAAAAAAGTAAGGTAAGATTTTGTTGATATAAGCTGTTAAATAGATAGAAAAGTAAGGTAACGTTTTGTTCTAACCTGATTTGTGGAGGTAGTCAGGCATCAAGGATAGTTAACATGGCAACTACATGGTATAAAGGTTTTCTCTGTCTCTCTTCTCTGATTCCTACTGTCCTATTTACTATTAAGCCAGTGGCAGTTTGACTATACTTGTCCTAGATGTTCTCACCAAAACAGAGCAATATCCAGAGGAAATATTTGCCACTTCTATCTGGATCTTTTTCCTAGGAGCTTTCTGGTGGATTTCTCTTATGTCTCATTGCCTATAATTGGATCATATACCCATTCCTAAATTAATCAGTGGCAAGAGTATGAATACCTGTACAAAATTAGGGTTTGTTAGTTAGGAGAGAGTAGGGGGTGGATTCTGGGTGGGCAACTGTCATTCCACAGTCGGGAGTTATCTCCTTCTACTTTTTGAGCAGTTTATATTGTTCTTGCCTCTCAGTTCCCACTAGCCACTACTTCACTTCATCCTCCTTAGCTGGACTATAGCATTTCACCCCTCAGTGGATCTTTTAGCTGCTGCCTCTCCAATCCAAACTCTCTGGGCAACATCTAAATTGCATTATCATTGTATAGTTCCCTGCTGAAAACAGTTTCCTAACACCTGAATGATAAGATCCAAACCTCCGGGCGTCCTTCCTAGCTGACTTACTTCATCTTTCTCCTCTTACCTCTCTGACCATATGCTTCCACAATCTTCAGCTAATATTGATGCCTCAAAGTCTTCTACCTTATCATCTTAGCTAATTTCAATTTATTCAGAACCAGTATTATTCAGAACCAGTCAGCTAACAATTCCCCCACTAAAGCCTACTTTAATCCATTCCTGATAGAACGATTCACTCCCTTCTCTGTACTAGAAGCGTACTTCTCTTTTCACGTAACAAGCTCTATTTACTCCTGCTATTTCTTCCCTGCTGAACTTCTCTTAAGAGTCAAGGAGTAGTGATGCCTAGTTCTCAATCAACTGTGCCTGGCATATAGTAAGCAAATACATAAATCCGTTGAACTACATCTCCTGCATATTTATATGGTCTGTCAAGTACCAGCATACACTGAATTTCAAGGAAAGCCAAGTTTCCACTCGGTGCTGTCCAAAGTGTTTCTCTCAAAGATTTCAGTATTCCTTGCTGCCCCTACTGTACAACCCTTCTGAAGACTCTTTGCTGCCCTCTAGCTGGTCGAAACCTCGCCCATCCAAACGATACCTTCTGCTGAAGGATTGGTGCTCTGTAACATTCATCCCTTCTCATCCTGACCCTTCTTCAGCATGGTCATCACCATACATCTCAGCAAGAGCTTTCTAGGGAGGAGAGCAGAAAGGGGGTGACTGGCCCTACAGCAAAGAGTTCCTGATTTTTTTAATATCCTGTAAACCCTTTTCTGTAACTCATGAGTAAAGTTTTAATAGTTTTACTTATTGTATAGAGGCATTTTTAAAAATAGACTTTAGTTACACATGTTTATCAAATCTTATCAATTTCTCTTCCGTGTTTTACATAAATGTACAGCTTCTGGATACCTCCTTTACTTTCTCTCATGTGACTGAATTTTAAATCAAAGTATTTCATCCTGTCAAATAATGCTTTTTTTCCCTTCCTCAGGATTTCTGAAAAAATACTTATGATACCTACTATCTCTAATCTTGTTACTTGTTTGCTATAGACTCTTGGATCTCTTAAATGAGTATTATTAAAAGACTTAAATATTTCCACTGTTTTTTTGATACATCAATGGAATATGTCATAAGCTCTTAAATACAACCTACTTTTAAAACTATGAAGTATTATGCATGTATGTTATTATATACTAAGCAAAGTAGTTGCTATGCTTCTGAGACCCAAAATGAATGTTCTTCATTCTGGTCAAAATACAGTCCTTAAAGCTCTTTACCGATTAAATGGGAGTAATGACAATTAAGATGTTTGAGAACTGATACAGTACTGAATGTGAAATAATTAATGAGCTGATATAATAGTGAACTTCATGTAGTTAGTTCCCAAGAAATACTAGATCCCATTATAGTCTTTGCTTCCTTCTTACCCTGAATTTAGAGTCTCCATTGAAAAAATTCTTGAACTTGACTTTTTCTTTAAAAAAAAAAAAGGCTGGTAGACTGCTTTGGCTCTTGTTTAGCCTCTTAAAATAACTGAAAAGTGCAAGTATAGGTGAAAGCTAACAATGGTGAAATGTGGCCTTAGAGAGATCCGATCTCTATCAAACCTAAATTTATGCTGCATTTATAAAGATAGCTCAGAATATAACTCTAAAGCAGAAGCATGAAAACAGGAAATATTTGCATACTTTTAAAAAGTACTTTTAGCTCAACAGGTAACCAGTTCCTTAGTTCCCCAAACTCTTCTTTTCTGATGATGTGAAGGGTAGCAGTTTGTCTTGCTTGGCAAGTTCTAGTTGGGACTTTGACAACCTCCTGGGTCAATTAGTTTGCTTTTGTTCTGTAGCCCTGGACAGATCCTGATCAACTACTTCACAGATGCACTTTGGGCTCATGTGAATAGGTATGTACACATGTATTACTGCCGTTAGGAGAGCAGTTCAAAGTACATGTCCCCAGACAACGCAGTAGCAGAATAGCATATTATATCTGGGCTAACCTTGAGTGCCACTGTCTCAGGCAAACATCATCTTGCAAGCTATAGCATTTTTTCCTGTGTTATTTGAGACAGTCTTACTTGAGCAAAAAGTTCATGTGACTATGAATAAGAGGCCTATGTTTTTTCAATTAATATACTCTGTCTGAGAGTCATTTGATAGGTGTGTTGGCATATATTACCCTGCTGGAAAAATAAGGAAATTCCATCGAAAATAAATATTCACTGAAATATCTTTCTTTTATACGTAATAAGCCTTTGGTAAAAACTGCATGTATGTAAATTGATGCTGTAAGTATATCTAAATCTCATTTACTTTGACTACATTCATTCATATCACACTAATTCTGTATATTGACTTCTGAAGATATCGATTAGAATGTGGTTGTCAAACTAGTTTCTCAGTATTTTATAATTGTACATTAACTTTTCCTTTGTAATAAAGTATTTTTTTATTACTTTGTAGTAAAACATAGCAAGCAAATGGAAAGGAATAGAGAAATTTTGTTTAATTTGTAATGAGGTTCACAGTAGGTAATAACTTAGTGTTCAAAGAATAAATTTTCTGATTAATTTAGGAACCAAATTATTGGTTTGGCCTGATTAACTAATAGATTTCAGGGGACTCAAAACTAACATTCTTTGGTTATCTGAATTTTCTAGGGTGGATTTTTTTTTTCAGTGATGTGTATTATCTGCATAGTTTTAAATGTAGAAATGATAAATAATAAAATGTCTTAATAATTAGGAAAATATAATGAACAAAACTGACTTATTGATAGTAGGAGAGAGATCTCATAGTAATATTCTAAAATAGAACTATATTGATTTATCTCTGTGTTTATGTGTCTACACATACATACATATATACACATCGCTAAATTGTAACTTCTTTAGGGAACAGGCTATTTATTAATCTTCCTATCTCTTCACAGAGAAACTGACTCAAAATAGAGTCTAAATAAATGTTTGTTCTATGAATAAATGAGAATGGTTTACAAACCATAAAAAAAGTTAACTTTGAGAATCATGTATATTTTTTAAATGTTATTTTGAGCATTTGAGATTTAAACCTTTGATAATAAAAATGTAAAATATTATACTCATTACCTTTTTTTATTTTTTAACAACTTTATTGAGATATAGTTCACATATTTATGCATTTCTAAGTTTATTTCCAGCTTTTTAATCTTTCTTCTCATGGTTATAATGAAAGAAAAGGACCTACATTTATTTTCTGATTAGTTCTTATGTATGAAAACTCTGGTTAATACAGCTATTATAGTCATTATAAATTAATTAATTAATAATTAATGTTGTATGCTGCTCTGTAACTGAATTATTTTCTTGTTTGTAGTGTTTTCTTAGTTGAGTCTGTTCATTATATTGTCTTCAAATAGTCATAAACTCTTGCTAATTTTTATGCCTTTGTCTTTCTCTCAAATCTTCTATCACATTAAATAGCAGTGGTGTAGTGTACATCTCTGTCTTATTCCAATTTTTAGAAAGGAGGGCTCACATGTTTCCCATAAAGTATTTACTGACTTTTGGTGAGCACACAACCAAACACAAACCACTCCTATTCTGTTCCTGTTTTACCTATCAAAAATAGTTGAATTTTGTCAAGTGCCTCTTTATTATAAGTGGAGAGATAATATGGTTTTTATCTAAATTTCATTAATAGAATATTTTGACTATGCACATTTTAAAATGCATTCTCAGCTTTCTAAAGTTAATGTTATTATTTATACCTAATGTTTCATAAAGCAGGTCTGAAATTTATGCAGTTTTTCCTCAGTGTGACTTTTGATCATTACACAGTGCCATCGCATATTTGCAAATGTTGCCATAAATGGAACTCTCTTTTTGTTCAAAAGCTTAATAAAATGAAGCTGCTAATTTGATCTGACCAATGAGCTGAAAAGTCACTTTAGCATAGTTAAAGAGGTGGGACTGAATCTGAGCCGGCCTTATGGTCCCTATTTAAGTTTTCTTATTATTTTTTATTTTGACCCCAAATAATAACAGAAGGAGAAGGATTATGGTGTAGGTGCAGTAAGTAAAGTGTTTGGGTTAATTAAGTCTACTGGAAAGACTCTAGGTAGTTGGAGGTTTCAAAGAAATACCATTAGTTGAACATTGTCTTATATGTTTGCTTCATCATTATTGTCCTCAGAGAACTCATTACCTCAAGCAAAATTTCCAGTAAACCAGTCACTCCTGGTACCTGTTACTCCTTGAACCTATTGAGTACTTGAAATGTGGCTAGTGATGTGCTGTAAATATAAAATACACAGTGAGTTTACAAAAACTTGGTATTGGAAACATAAAATAGCTCATTAGTAATTTTTTTTAAAGATTTTTTTTTATTATTTATTTAATGCACACAAGAGCTGGGGTGTAGGCCAGAGGTGCAGGGGGTGAGAGGATTCACCAGAGACAGAGTAGGGAGCAGAATAGGAGGATCTACTGAGATACACTGCTGAGGGGAGCAGCAGGAGAGACAGGAGAGGTCTGCTGCACCATGTGGGACACTCCCTGGCTGAGGATCAAACTCATACTGCAGTGGCTGCCTATAGCATCATAGTGCTGAGACTTAACCCCTTGTGCCTCCAGGGAGGCCCTCATTAGTAATTTTGTGTTGATTATATGCTAAAATAATATTATGGCTATATTAGGATAGATAAAATGTGTCAAGACTAATATCACCTGTTTCTTTTCACTTTTTTAATATAGTTACTAGCACATCTAAAATTACATATGTGGCTAATACATTAGCCATCACTAGTCTAGAGACAGTAGGTGGTATGTATAACTTAAAGACACTACATTGATTTTCGTAATTTAAAAAGGTGAAGTTAAATGAACTACAATTATAGCTTCTCTTACCTCCTTGTTTGTTCCAATTGGAATAAACTTTGGTGAATAATGTAATCTTATCATAATTCATTGTAAGATTATCTGCTCTGTCATGTTTCTATTTAACTGTTTATTTAAAAAAAAAAATCAGTGCCTTCATTATGCCCTTAACATTTTCACCTAAGTTAAAGACAGCAGGATTCTTGTGTTTTGAAATGCTAGCTTTCAAGAACTGAATATATTTTAATAGAAGTTCCCTACCTCAAAATAAATTTTGCTTGAGCATTTCTTTCATTATTTCCCTATTACCCTAAAAAGGCAGTCTCTATGCTCAATTTTTTAGGTAGAGCTTTTAGTTATGGCTTGTTGCAATAGCCTAAGTGTTTTTGCATAATTCATTTCTTAACTTTTTACTCTTCAAAAACAAAAACAAATTTTTCCTAAAGCCTTTTTTATCTTGGCTTTTGTTGCATTTTTTTAGGAAGATTATATCACAGATGATATTGGAATATCGGCTTGGAAGGAGCAGACTTTTCTCTCCCATGGTGCCTTATTAGCAAAGAGCTGCCAAGCTGCAATGGAATTAGCAAAGCATGATGCTGAGGTTCAGGATATGGCATTTCGGTATGGGAAGCACATGGCCTTGAGTCATAAGGTATTTGCATATCCTTTCTCTTTTTCCAGTACTTAAATAACTAAAGTGATACACAAGAAACCTTTTGCCATTTAATAAACTGCTTTTTTATCTTAAAAAAATGTTTATTGTGTGCTTAAAATCTGTCATAGATAATGATTGCTATGTAATATAAACAGTATGACTGGTTAGTACTGTGTCATTTTGATAGAAAGCTACAGCTTACTTAAGCCATATTTGTGATGTTAGTCTTTTCTTACCACCTGAAAAGGTCCTTGAAAAAAAAACCTTGCAAATTATTGAATAACATGTAATATTGCCTTTCAGAAAATGGAAGAATATTTCCATTTTTGTGACTGTTCTCTTAGTTCCTTATGTTAAACAAATTGTGGAAAATTAATGACATTTACAAATATACTGATTAAAAATGAGAGCTTTAATAACTGATTCTTTGAATGCACACAATGAAATATAAAATGCCCTGAAATTAGCTGTTATATTTTTTGCCTCTATGTATATGTAATTTAAAAATTCCATTTAAAATATATATGCACATGTATCTTAGATGTTAGTTAAATAGCTCATAAGAGCAATGAAAATGTATGTGTGTGTGTGTGTGTATGTATATATCTCCAGATGAGTTTTTTACATATTTTATTAGATCTTGGATTACTTTATTAGGCAATTATATCTGTTAAATCTTTTTCTAGATCCTTATCTTTAATTTAAAAAGAAAATAAAGGCTTCTGCCAAATAAAAAGAATATGTTAGGGAAAAATTATTTAAAAAAATTTAAAATTAATGTTATCACATGTACTGTTCTTTTGCTTACTAAAGTGCATCTAAAAATTACATTCCTTAAATTTTATTTTGCACTGTATTAATTAGTGCTTTCTGAATGCTAAAACATACAAGTGTATGTGCATTTCACTGATTCAATTCTTTTGACTACTCCCTCTAGATAAATTCTGATCTCCAGCCCTTTATTAAAGAAAAGACCGGTGACTCCACGACTTTTAGTCTAAACTCAGCTCCTGTAGTCTTACATCAGGAATTTCTTGGAAGAGACATCTGGATTAAGCAAATCAAAGAGGTAAAATGAAATTACTCCTATTTAAGTACCAATACTATGTAGATTTTAGAACACAATTGATGACTTCATATTTCATGAAGATCTGAAACTACAGACCTGCCATGTAAGAGCAAATCCACATAATAGGTATAATTCTTACTTTATAATTTTAAAGAGATAAGATATTAGATAAAAGTTAGAGACGTCAGTACTGTTTTTGTATTATCTGCGTACTTTGAATACTGCAACAGAAAACTGGTGCCTGTGGTGAATGTTAATTAACTCAGATGATTTTTTTTTTTTTCTAAAGGCTCTCAAAAATTGGGCTATGGTAATAGCACCACCCTTTAACTGACAGTAATTTCCCATCTGTAGACTCTAGCACACGCTGCAGAATTCCAGGAGCTCCGTCTGTCGACTCATTGAGTTATTTTAAAACAAACTTGGACCCTGAATATTCAAATTCTGAAGCATTATCAAAGGAAGAAAAACATAGTGAAGTGGGAGGGATAAAAGAGTTTGAACTAGATAAATTTCCAATTTGGGGAAGGTGAGGAAAATGAAATGGAATTTTCTTGGTTTTCTTTTAATCAAAAAGTTCTTGCCCTTTTATCTAAAACTTCATGGACTTTATTTAACTTCATGGTTTCTGACTGACTGGGTTAACCAGGGACTGTGCACCTGGGGAGCCAGGCACAGCTGAAGATGGGTAGTGGCCACACAAAAAGCTGAGAGAACCTGAGTGATATCTGCATTCGAAGAGAGAATATTTTCCCTCTCCTGATGCTCTTCCTTTCTGGACTTCCAGGATGCTGACAGTTTAAAATCCCTTGTAGTCACCAGATAGGAAAAAGAGAGGGCCCCCTTCTGGAAAAACTCTGAAACTCAGGAGAAAAGATCTGCAGATGTGAATGTTTGGGGCTCCCTCAGTAAACATGCCATATCCCTGACCAGCCCTCCTACAGTGAAGCCCACTAGTTGACAAGCCTCAGAACATCCAGCTGAAGTAGAACAGGTAATAGAGCACCACTGGCATCTGAGAAAAGCTTCTACCATGAAAGAATGAGCCAAAAACTGAGCCTCCCTGGTGGCGCAAGGAGTTAAGTTGCAGCACTATAAAGTTATTCAGAGCCACTGAGGCACCAGTTCAATCCCCAGCCAGGGAGATCCTCACATGGCACAGCAGACCTCTCCTGTCTTGCCTGCTGCTCCCCTCAGTAATATATTTTAGCCAATCTGCCTGTTCTGTTCCCCACTCTGTCTCTGGTGAATCCTCTCACACCACCCCCTACACACACTTCTGGCCTACCCCCCAGCTATTGAATGCATAAATAAATAAATCTTTAAAAAAAAAGAGTCAAAAGCAAACTGACTAGAAGTTAAGCCATTTCAAAAGCACTATAATCAATGTACTCAGTGAGATAAGATAGTATATTCATGAGATAAGAACAGGTGAGATATATATACATATATACATATTTATATATAGAGAGAGAGAAAAAGTCCAAGAATAAGAAATGAGAATTATAAAGTATAAAAATATGAAAGCAGAATTTTTTCAATCAGAAAAAGAATGGAAGATACAAATGAGAAAATCTCTCAGAAAGTTGAATAAAAAGACACTGGAAATGGAAGATAAAGGTAAGAAAATTACCTATGAGGCATGCCAGAAAGACAACTGAAACTGGAGGTGAGAAAAATTTTTTTAAATTAAAAAAAAAAGAAATTCTGGATATTAAAGTTCTTGAGTTTCCAAATTGAAATGGTACCCTAAACATTGAATTTTGAAAAATATATATTCAAAAATATATATTTTTGAAAAATATAAATTTTGAAGTGATGGATATAAAGAAGAGATACTAATGCTTTTGGGAAGAAAAAGAAAACCTGCATATAAAAGGTCAAAAATCATTAATGTCGGGGGGAGGGGAGGATAAGGGCACAAAATGGAATAGAAAAGAACACAAGGGACCACGGAGATGGATCATGGGTGAATTGGTGGTGGGTTACCCAAGGGGAATACAGAATGTAAAAGACATAAATAACAATAAAAATATATATTTAAAAAAATATTACTCTGGCATCCCTCCCACATTAATACTAGAACCTAAAAAAAAAAAATCATTAGTGTCACTGAAAGCTTCAAGACAACAGAGTAATACCTCAACATTCAAAAAGAAAATTGCTTCCAATTTAGAATTTTATGCCATTCATATTATCAAGTGTAATGTTAAAAACAATTTAAACAGATATAGGGTCTCCTATATCTGGTGGAGCAGCAGTTAAGTGCTGCGCGTGGAGCTGTCTGCAGCAGCAAAGCAAGTTCCACGGGGAGGGAGTTTGACGGGAGTGTGAGTTAGACGCCCTGCTGAGGAGATTCCCACATGGCATGGCAGACCTCTCCTGCCTTTCCCGCAGCTCCCCTCGGCAGTGTATTTCCATCTATCTTCCTGTTCTGCTCCCCACTCTGTCTCTGGTGAACCCTCTCACTGCCCCCACGCCTCTGGCATGTACTCCAGCTTGTATGCATAAATAAATAAATCTTTAAAAAAAATTTAAACAGATATACAGTGTCTCAAAGAACTTACCTCCCTACCACCTTTTTACAGGGAGTGAGTGATATATTCTCTCAAGACAAGAGAATAAGCAAGAAAAAGACATGGAATCTGGGAACTAGGAATCAGACGTAGTTATGAGGCAATGGGAATTCTCAGAACGATATGAAGGGAAGAATAAATAAACAACAATAATGCCAGCAATAAGAGCACTTACTATGTGCAAAGCACTGTTCTGATAAGGATCCTGAAATACATGGAGTTTAATTTGTCTCTACCCTCAAAGCTAGCAAGTTGTAGAACCAGGGTTCAACCCAGGCAGTATGGCTGCAGGGCCCACATCCTTAAGAAACTATTCCTAACATGCTACACTATCTCTCATCCAAGCAAGTCCAAGCTATGCACCTTGTCCAGATTGGAACAAGATGACTGAAATATCTAGGAGAAATATTTCAAAGGAAAAAGATGGAACTGATGTGCTTGACCATATTGAAAATTAGGGGCAAATTAATGACAGAAACATAAAAACTAAGTGCCCCAGTAACTATTGCTGCATAGTAAATTACCCCAAAACTTAGCTCTTAAAATAACCATAGTGTGTGTGTGTGTGTGTGTGTGTGTGTGTGTGTGTGTGTGTGTGTACACGGAGAGAGAAAGAGACAGAGAGAGAGAGAGAGA
>PVIJ01002449.1:0-29619 GCA_004024925.1 Scalopus aquaticus | reverse complement strand
GCTGATGAACCAGAATGTTCATGTGTGTCTTCGCCACTGAACTTGGCTTCCTCACAGCATGGCAGCCTCAGCATAGTCAGACTTCTTACTTGCTGGCTCAGAAATCCAAACATGTATGCCAGCAAACAAAACAGAAGCTGCATCTTCTTTTATGACCATCCTCAGAAGTCACTTCCATATCACTATGTGTCATGATCTCCTATGAAAGTAGTCACAAAAATCTGAAAAATGATTTCTATAGTCCCACCAAAATCAAGAGGAGGGACTGTAGACGTCACATCTCAGTGGGAAGAGTGTTAAAGAATTCTGGGATCCAGTTCTTATACAGCCACACTAAACATATGGAGTGAAGTGAGGTAGTTATTATCTATAATGAAAAACTTAAAGATATAAAAGAAATTGTCATAATACTCTATATTACATAGAGAATGATACTTATGTAGCATAAAAATATAAATACCTATTTCAACCAAATAGGGAAAAAGTGTGTTTGATCACGTAAGAAATATAATGCTGCTCCTTTCCCAGTTCCTCTGTGGAGCAGCTGATGGAGAGGTCTTCAATCTGGACTGTCTGCCACCTCTGGGAATGAAAGCCATTGCAGGTTTTAGAAAATACCAAAATCCATGATACCCATAACCTAGGGCTGCCCTCAGGCTGAGGTCCCTATGCAGTTCCCGAGCAGGTTCAGGAGGCGCCCTTCCAGTCATTCAGCAAAGGAGGTTTGACTAGGAAAGGTAGCAGACTAGACAGGTACCTCATACCAAAATAAGAAGTACTCAGACAACTGCTCCTCCAAGTGTAGTGATGAAGTCAGTATGTTTATTTCCATGAGGAGAATGAAACTACATTTAATTGGTGAACATAATGCACACAGAAGACTGCCTACCGGCAAAACTGGATGCAGTTTACAGAGGAATGTCCGCAGAGACACAGATCAAGGGAACATGTAATTCACGCTGCAGACTCTGACAAAGAGTGACAAGCAGAAAGAAAGAGAACTCACAACTGCAGAAAAAATTCCAGAAACAATTTGGAGTGAGGCAGAAATTGGACCAAAAAATTACAGAAACCCCGAGATTCATAGTGACAGGGAGGCGAGAAAGGAAATGGGCTTTCCTCAGTTTATGAAGTTGTACTACTTGAAAGTATCAGAGCCACAGGGTATGGAGTATGGTAGGACCCTGGATTTTTATGATAAAGGCTTTGGCCACCTCACCCTGAGACATGAGAAACCACTGTGGAGCATCTCCCATTCTGTCACCACCACTGACAACCGTGACATCCGAAAGCTGGCAGAAACTCAGGGAAATGTGTTTGCCACTAATGTAATTCTAGCCACGCTGATGAACTGTACCAGCTCTGTATATTCCTGGAACATTGTGGTCCAGAATGTTGGCTCCAAGCTCTTGTTTGACAAGGGGAACAACTCTGATATTGACCTCCTGATAGTGAATGAGACAGCCAACAAGCTTCCTCAAGATGAAAGTAATTTTTTCAACTCACCCCACATCATGTCCATGGAAGCAAAACCTACATCGACTACAACTTCTCCCAGCAGTGCTTGAGAATGGAAAGGAAAGGTACAATTTCCCAAACCTGTTTGTAGAGGAGAACATGGATAAGAATGAAATCGCCTCTAGTGCATACCATTATTGCAGCAGAAGCTTGGAGATAACATCAACCTTTCTATACACTGTGAGCATGACAGCGTCATGACGAGCCAGTGTACGAGTGTCCTTCATCAACATCAAAAGTCTCTCTGAGTGAGATCCTAGACATTGTAATGGTGTTGACTGGCATCAGAAACTGAACTCTCAGCAAGGGGCTGTCACTGCCACCACACTGAAGAACAGCAGCTGCGAGTTGGCCTGATGGACCTGCTGTGCTTTGCTGGCCGGGTCCAAATATCTCAGGCATGGCTATGTGTCCCAGTACCACACCACGTCATCTTGTGTACCCAACAGCTCTAGCCCAGTGAGTTCTGCTGCCAGATCAACCTGAGTGTAGAGAATACCTGGAGCATCCTGTGCTGTGTCACTAACATCTGCATGAAGCTGAAGGAGGACAAGTACCTTATCCTCAGTGACCACCAAGGGGGGGTCAACTGCATGTACAGGCTGCCCTACAGCAACTTCAGCTCTGATGCAGAGGAGGTGGGAGAGAAGGAGAAAGGAGAGGAAGAAACTTGAACCAGATGGTGATATGGTACTGGAGTTTGTAATTCCTTCAAGCCTAGAAGTGCCTTGGATGCCTCACAGAATGTTTGTTTGATTCTTGCTCTCTGAAGTTTAGCAGGTGGAATAAAGAATAAGTCTATTTAGTTTCCTTTTAAAAAGGAGAGCTCTAATGATTCCTTTCATGATGAGATCAATAGATAATGTCTAAAGTTTAGAAATCAAGGAAGAGCAATATTTGAAGGTAAATGGCAAAAGAAACAATTAAAGAGAGGGAACAGGGACGGAGATTTCTGCAAAGTGCTAGGTTGTTTTATTAGAAGTCCTGTATTATGGGCCTCCCTTGTGGTGCAGGGGTTAAAGTCTCAGCACTGTCAAGCTATCACCAGCCACTGTGGCAGGAGTTCCATCCCCAGCCAGGGAGCTGACCCACATGGTGCAGCAGACCTCTCCTGTCTCGCCCATTGCTCCCCTCAGCAGTGTATTTCAGTAGGTCCACCTATTCTGCTCCCCACTCTGCCTCTGGTGAATCCTCTCACCTCCCACATCTCTGGTCTACAACCCAGTTCTTGTATGCATAAATTTTTTAAAAAGTCAATTACAAAATTAAGACTTTAAAAAAAAGTCCTGTGTTATTTTAGTTTTCAAATACTACATATATATTTATTTTATTTAGAAAGATTTAAAGATTTATATACTTTAGTAATTACATTTCTAAGACTATCATAAAGAAAAATATCAAAGACTTGAGCAAAGACAAGTCAAATATGTACTAATTCTAAAAGGAAGATGAAAATTGGTCCATTTAAAAATAGAAAAGGGTTGTAAACCAATGGTAAATCAATGACAATTTATTTAAAGAATGTAGAAAGGTTAATGAGGTATAGTACAATAAATACCACACAACTATTGAATATTGTATTACTGACATATATTTGTGTATTTTTTGACAGCTGAATCGAAAATATATATACAGATGGTGTTATAGCTCTAATTGGGTTACATTGGAATACATTGCAGATTTACATTTTGGTTGAAAAGATCCAGCTAAATGTGTTAAATGAAAGCTACCAACTCTCCCTTGACTATTCTCATGTATACGTCTTACATTAAGAGTAGCATGCATATGAATTTTAAAGATGCTTCACAGAAAAGGGACATATTTAACTCTTAGTTCCTTTGCAAGCTTGGAGTTGTAAATGTAGACAAGATGAGCAGTCCAGAATTCCCTAAACAATTGGTGAAGTCCTCCCAAATCATTATCCCCAACTTGAGTTTAGTTTCAAAGGGATAGCCTTCCCAAATAACCTAGGCCTTATGTAGTAACTCAAGTAAATCAAGTAGATCTTGTCCAGAGATCAGTAATCCATGCCAAGATGATATCAGTGAGCAGGTGATGTCCTGCCCTCCAGCCTAGGTCCCTGTGATCTCTAAATCCTCATCCTTCAGGAAAGTCTGGCAGCATATTGCCCACTGCAAGGTCCCCACCAGGCTGGTGGGGTTTGCTCCACTGACTTCAGGCCCTGATATCTACATGTGTGAGTCTTGAACAGGATCACTGATGAAGTGGAGATATATTCACCTGAAGCAAATCAAAAGTTAATTTCTGTTATATAGGTGGCAACATTCTCCAGATTAAAGACTCTTTACATGAATTTATTTTAATCTTCTAAATTGTAATGTACATGGTTATATGAAACGATAAGAAAATTATTCTATTCTGTGAACACCCTCAGTCAGAGTTAGCGGAGACAAGTTGTACCACACCTGAGAAGGACAGCCTGTACCAAAATTCAAGGAGTTTGTTAATCGTAGAATTAGTTCTGTGCTCTCTTTCCAGTTGTTTCTACTTTTTACCACCACTGCATTTTTTGCAATCCTTTCTTTCCTTGGGTTTTGAATTTTACTGCAAGATTCTTAAGCAAATAGTAAATTCACGTTTGAATTAAGCATCGTACCTGGCATAGTGATTTACCTGAAGTAGTCATCCAACTAACACTTTTTGGGGGTAGGGTCTTTGCAGGCTGGGGCTGTTTGTTGACAGCCCTATTTTGTTAAATGGAAAGAATCAAGTATGGACCAAAGAGGAACAGGATTTGGAAGATCTACCTTCCAGTTCGATGCTGCTTGCATCTGTACAAGCCTTAATCACATCTTCTCATATCCTTATTACTATTTTCTGTATAATGATAGCATTGAACTAGATTATTTCTAAGAGCTCTCTCAGCTCTCAAATAAATCTAAGAAACATGTCTCTTAAGCAAGAAATGCATTATAAGAAAAATATTAGAAGCTTAATACTAGTTTTGACACAGAGAAATACAAGTCTTGTTCTCAATGATGGAAGTCACCTATGATTTCTTATTATCACATGTAAAATTACTTCCCTGCCCTGCTTTTGTATGCCATCTATTCTTTTGATTTTCTACTTTGAAAGAGTGAGAATTAATGACTACACAAGAAGAGAGGAGGAGATCACATGCTTAGGTGCCTGTTCACTGTCATTGTGAAACTGGAAAGGAAAGCCCTTCATATCAGACCCTGTTACCTCCTTTCCAGCTTCTCTCCCCCACCATAAAAGATTAGATGCCCACTTCCACCACACCTGTAAGCACACACACACACACACCATACCCTTTCACAAGAGACATATAAGAGCACCAGACCAGACCTGAAACAGCTGGAAAATATTTGTTGAAACCATCTCCACACAAAATTCTACAAATCCCTACATTAATTTGAAATTTAAACTTGTTGAAAAATAAAGATCAGGGGCCTCCCTGGTGGCGCAGCGGTTGAGCGCTGCACTGTGGAGCTGTCGGCGGAGCGTGGCGAGTTCGACGCCCAGCCGGGAGAATCCCACATGGTGCGGCAGACCTCTCCTGCCTCGCCCGCTGCTCCCCTCAGCAGTGTATTTCTGATCTGCCTGTTCTGTTCCCCGCTCTGTCTCTGGTGAACCCTCTCGCCGCCCCATGCCTCTGGCCTGTACCCCAACTTGTATGTATAAATAAATAAATATTTTAAAAAAATAAATAAATGAAATAAAGATCAGGTAAAAACAGTGATAGTGAGTACATAATTTACCCTAGGTCACTAAAGTCATTACTATATCATTTTGATTCCTAATAAAAGAAAGTAGAATCCTTTAGAGAACCACAGAGCTCTGACTCTCTCACAGGCCAGGGGCTATTGCAGGTCAGCAAGCTTTCTTTATAATGGTCTTTCTTGTTTTCTGTTGCATTTTAAGTCACCTGAAGAAATAAGAATTATGATTATATTTTCGCGGCTATTTCTGAAAGTATTGGAATGTCACTTAGACTTGTGACATTCTGACACTTGTCATAACCAGCCATAAAATACTTTAAGTGAACTACATGTAACTGATTCTAAGCTATAACTCACCTGTCCCCAGATGTTTTACTTTTACCTCGTCCAAAAAGTAAAACAAAGGTTGCGAGGCAAACCTGGTGTGCATGAACAGAACAGATGTATATTCTTAAACAATAGCCAAAATTCACATTCAGAGAGACCTCATTAATGCCACATGATACTCTTCTAATTCTTAAAATTGTTTTGAGTTGTTTCAAAAGAAATACTTTTTTAATTGATGAGTTTGTTAATATTTTTACAATATAAGATTTCTCTCTTTAAGTGTGGCCATCATTTCTCATCCACCTCCAAAGCATCCATAGTAATCCTCCATAGTCCGTTGTACACTATCACACTCTCCCCATTCTCATTCCTCCTCATTTTCCTTCCTCTCTCCCTCTTCTCTTGGATGCCTCAGATCTATGGTCAGTTTTCAAGATTTGGTTTTAAAGTTTGTCTTTGGCCCTTTCTTTGGCTTCTCTATATTCCACGTATATATAACACTATCTGGCATTTATTTTTCTCCTTCTGCCTTATTTCACTTAGCATAATCTCTTCCATCTCTATCATGTTGCCGCAAATGGTATGAGTTTATCTTTTTTGATCACTGTGTAATATTCCATTGTGTTTCTATATCACATCTTCTTGATCCATTTATCCGTTTTTCAGCATTTAGGTTGTTTCTACATCTTAGCTATTGTAAATAGTATTTCAGTAAACACGGGAGTGCAGGTTTTCTTTCAAGTTCCTCCCAAACACAAATTAGTGTTTTTGTGTTCTTTGAGTAGATACCTAGGAGTGTAATTGCTGTGTCATTTGGCATATCCATTTTTTAGTTTTTTGAAGATCCTTCACATGCTTTCCATAGCGGCTGGACCAGTCCACATTCCCACCAACAGTGTTAACAGGGTTCTAAAAGGAATAATACTGAAAATGTCCTTAACTGTAGAGGGTTACAGTGTGGGCATTTAACAAAAGTTGTATATGAGGCCATTAAGACTATGGAATTACTCTAGTTACCTCCTAAAGCAAAATGTTTGGTAAGATATTCTATTGCACTTAAGGAAACAAAATGTTTGATTAAGGTGAGAAAGTAACAAATTGCCTAAAAGTTGTCAATGATTTCATAAAGAGATGGTGAGAGAAACACAAATATAAAGAATAATTTAATTATATAGGGTGCTCAGAGCAAAGAGAGTTTGTATTTCACCTAAAAAGTCAAGAAAAGGTTTATGAGGTACTGATACCTGATGTAGTCCTTGAAGAAGATCTTCACAGCAAGATGGGAAGAAGGGGTTTCCCTAGGCAAAGAAAGCCATGAAAAAAAAAAGGGATGCCCCTTGGCAAGCATGTAGGGTATTCAGAGGAAAAAAGTATTATAATTTGGAGAGAATGTGAAAAACATGGGACAGTACAAGTTTCTGTAATGATACAAAATGACTAAACTTAAGGACTTTGGTTCAAAAAGAAAACATGTGCATGAGTGTTCAGATTAGCTATAGTTGCAACAGCCGAAAAGTAGAAACAAACCGATGTCCGTTAAATGATAATGGATAAACAAAATATGGTATGTCTGCACAATGGAACATTATCTGACCATAAAAAGGAGTGAATTTGATATATGCTATCATGTGACAAAAATGTTTTCGCACTAGTGGTGCTAATTTAGTACACTGTGAATGTACTAAAAGTCACTGAATTATACCCTTTAAAATGGTGAGAATGATGAATTTTATGTTACGTGAATTTTACCTCAATTTAAATAAAAAAGACTGTTCCTCTTTTCCCAGTGAACCAAAGGAACACAAGTAAACAAATTTACACAGACATTCACACTTGCCTCCAGAAGTGAGCTTTCCCAGGTAAGGGGATGGTAAAGTCAGGAATTCAAGCAGTTCAGTTCTGAATGGTGTTGACTTCCTTGTAGGTACCTCTGGAGCTCTCATTTAGTAGTCAGAAATGATCAAGATAGCAAAGAAATGGCCTACTCTGTCCCTTTATGTTCCGATACCTGACCAGCCCTGAAACTAAAGACCCCAGCAACATAAGGCCTGCTTCTCCTACCATACCAAAGCTTAGCAGATTACTTCACTTTTGGGAATAGCAGATGTAGTATTTGTGATTTGTGACCTTTAAAAATCCCCATATACTGTACCTAAATCTTATGGGATGAGTCCTCAGCAGATCTCCTCTTTATATATAAACAAAGTTTTACTTCTTAGTACCAATGCAAATGCACAGAGCTTATTTTCCATAAAACCCATTTTCTCTAAAGGAATCAATGTTTTTTCTGCCAGTACCAAGGCAAAACACCCTTAAACTGTCATTATTTTTGCAGCCACTAAATGCACTATTTTATTCAAACAAAAATCATTAATGGATGAATGGTAAAAAACACTTGCATGGATGGTTAGTAGGAAACCGATACTCACAAGGACTCAAAGCAACTACAGAGAGCTAAACACAAAGGAAAGGGGTGGACAAGTTTAGTTTTAGCAACAATGACACCTATTGATATTTTGTGGTTCCTGATGTTATAGGGAAAGATACAGCATCTTTTATGTAGTTGTCCTGCCAGTAATATTTTAACCTGAATCTCATGAGAAGACAAGCAGACAAATTTAGAATAAGGGACACTTGACCTGAACTCTTAAAAATGCCTATATTATGAAAGAATGAAAGATGGTGTTGTGGGTACTATTATAGATTAGAAGAGGTTAAAAAGCTCTGACATCCAAAGGGAATGTATAGTTTTTAATTTGATCTTGAGTTGGGATTAGAAACAGCCCTAAAGAATGCTGTTTTTCTTAGGAGATAAATGTTGAACTATTTAGAGATGAGTCTTCATGGTGTCTATAGCTTACTACCACATAGTCAGCAAGTGGTTATCTAGAGAGAAAGCAAAATGGCACAATATTAGCAATTGGTTAATTTTGATGGACAACAAATGGATGTTCATTATATTCTTTCAACTAAGAAGTTTGAGGAGGAAGGTAGTTTTCCTTGAAGATTTAAAAAATGAATCTTAAAAAAAAAATGAGTGGTGTTCTAAAATGTAGCTGGTAACATTTGGAGAGAATAACATGATAAGTAGAAATGATCGGTCTCTAGCAATTTCTGAACTCCCTGCTGTGGAATATTAGTTTTCTGCTTTTAGAAAAAGGTTTCCCCATATCCAGCTTTCAAGTTCAGATAACAGTAGTTGGAAATTGGAAACAGTTCATTTATGTCATCCAATCCTCCTTTGTTACCTGACTTATAAAAAAGCATTTGTTTCTTAAAGTAAAAGACCACATTGTCCATCCATTACTTACCAACAGGGAATCTATCTGCCTTTGGTCTGCAGAGACTGGTATATAAACCTTTGGAATTGATCCCTCTGTGCATCCTCTCAATCAGAGCGCTGGCTTTTTTTGCTTTTGTGCAGAATATTGTTTTACAGTGCTCACTGTAGCTGTCTGAGGAGGCCTGCAGTGCCACGAGCACTGGCAAACTATCTTGTCTATTTTCACATTCTTTAAAAGATAAAACAAGTTTCAAACCACACATTGTCTGTGAACTGATAAAGACTGGGAAAAATTACTTTCTTTTCTCATGACCCAGATTGACAAGAAGCACACCTATAGGAGGCGAAAAAGATGAGTGAATGCCTTTTAAAGACCTTAGTAATGAAGCCCTTAGGGAATTGCCGTGTATGGCAGAATTTACAGTGGCTTCTGGAGATGAATATTGTGGCAGGAAGAGGTTCAGGACTGCTGGCTGTTGAAATACAGTCTGCATTTATTTCATATCATCCTATTTTGGGCCCCAGTGAGAAAGTTATTTTAATAGCTTGCTCCACTGGAAATGTACATGATAAGTGGCAGATGTCAGAAAAAATGGGGGAAAGTCACAGCACTCCATTCTCCTTGAGACATAAGGAGTTTATACAGTTGTTCTCTTTTAGCCTTTGAAGTAAACACTGATGCATATGGAAACACAAATTTAAAAAAAACATTAGACATAGGCAGTGATTAGCATCACCAGTCTCGGTGGTTGAGAATCTGTATTTACCACCCGTCCAGCATTGAGAATGTCTGATCTGGTCTAGTCTTATTTTACAGATAAGAAAATGAAGGTCCACATAAAATTTTCAAAAATCCACATTAGAGGAGTGCTATTCCAATAAAAAGGTATTTTAAAAAAATATTTAAGGTAATTAGCCTCTTATAGACCAGAAACCATGTTTTCTGGCTCGCAGCATATCCACCTTCCCAGAAGGTCGCTTTGCCTCTTGGAGTGGTCACAATTAAGATCTTGGGTCACTTGCTTTCTTCCATAGACAAGACCTAGTTAACATCTGAGGCTTGGAAGTCTGCATTTGACATCTCCTGAGCTCTCCTGATTATCATTCCCAGATCTTTTCACTTTAGTACACTGTTTTCAAGGTTGAAGCTCTTAGTTATACCAAACCACTGCATCTGACTACCAGGTCATTCTTTTCTTCTCTGTTCTATCCTATTTTTGTTTGATATTCACCAATTCTTTGAATTTATTTTCCATAGATTCTCTTCCTTAGTCTACTGATAAATCATGGTGGATAATACAGTGAAAATATGGTTGTTCAATGTGGGGAAAAATTACTTGGAAAGCACCACTTGATGGCTCCACATTAATTACATACTGACTCTGAATCTAAATAACCAGCTTTTCCAGAACTAGGAGTAAAATGAACCTTGCTTGGTAAGCCTCCTGAGTATATAATACATAACCAACACATAAAAAGAAAAAGTTTTCATGCATCTATTCAGTCATTCACCAGATATTACTGATATCAGTACTTTATACTAGGCACTGATCTAGAAATGTGATACAGTTGTGAGCAGGAGATAAAATTCCCTGCCCTCATGGAGCTTACATTCCACAGTACTGTATGTAAGGCTTACCTAACCAGACTGTGCAATCACCTAGGGTGTAAGTGCTCTGGAGGAGAGCAGAGATTTCTTTCTGTTCTATTCATGGGTGTATCTCTAGAGCCTAAGCTTGGGTGAGTGAGCAACCATCAGGTGAAATAGAGCCTGTGGTCCCTCACAAATTAACTGTTTTACAAAAAAAGATATTGAATAGGTGATGTTTAATGAGGTGTATTATTTATATAGGAGATTAAATCATTCGTGTTCGTTTTCTCAATTGCTATATTTTTACAAGCTCCAAAACCTTTTTGTGAAAAAAAATTTATTTCTGAATGCATACTCTCAGGTGTGTGTATGACATATGTAGCTATTAATCCAAATAGCTGCTGGAAATACATATTTAAAGATTTAAATATAGTATTTTATAAAGCAAATGATACCTTTATGTACAAGCTGGAGCAGTCAAGGATAAAATGCTTCCACAGAACTAGAATGTTTGTTTGATAAATAAAAAAGACAATCAGGTAAGCAGCATATCAATAGTTACAGTCAGTTCAAGTTGTAATGGCTGTGATAATCATGCTGTCGTTTTATGTAGTCTTCTAATCTCTCAGTCTCAAAAACATCTAAGAGCTGATGTTGAACAGATATGGATTACATGCATACTTGGTGTTTCTCTGTCATCATCCCCAACAAAGTGTGTCTCTGCTGGGTGACAGGGTGGTGACCAACCTAAAAATACAAAATAAAGTGAGAGAGCTTGGGGTTTGAAATAGCTTGCGATTGATTAGCCTAAGTACTTCAAAATGATAGAACTCTCCAGAGGATAAGTTTACAAAGTGTAATGGAGAAAATGGTTTTAGAAAAATTCACACAAGACTGCTCAATATGTCCTTACCTATGAATCACATATTCACTCTCCTTACCTGAAGAAACTGCTGTTGAGTTTTGTTTGTTTGTTTTTCTTTTTTTATTATTATTTATATCTTTTACATTTTGTATTCCCTTTGGGTAACCCACCGCCAGTTCACCCGTGACCCATCTCCGTGGTCCCTTATGTCCTTTTCTACTCCATTTTGTGCCCTTATCCTCCTCCTCACCATCCCCCCTTCCCCCACTGAGTGTCTCTCCTATTTGGTTTCCCTATAGTCCTGCTATAAGTGAAACCATTAGATATTTTTCTCTTTCTTTCTGGCTTATTTCACTGAGTATGAGCCCCTCTAATTCCATCCATGTCGCTGCAAATTGCATGTGTTTATCTTTCAATGCTGAATAGTATTCCATTGTGTATATGTACCACATTTTCTTGATCCAATCATCTATTTTTGGACATCTGGGTTGTTTCTATACCTTTGTTATTGTAAACAGTGCTGCAGTGAACATATGGGTGCATGTATCCTTTTGGATTAGTGTTTTTGTGTCCTTTGGGTAGATTCCCAAAAGTGGTATTGCTGGGTCGTGTGGAAGCTCCATTTTTAGCAGTTTGAGGAATTGCCATACAGCTTTCTGTAGTGGTTGGACCAGTTCACATTCCCACCAGCTGTGTAGAAGACTTCCTTTTTCTCCACATCCTTTCCAGCATTTGTTGTTGCCTGTATTTTTAATGTGTGTCATCCTCACAGGTGTGAGGTGGTATCTCATTGTGGTTTTGATTTGCATTTCCCTGATTATAAGTGTTTGTTTTTTAATGAGACAAACTGAGAAATGACTTGCAATCTCCAAAAGAGAAAGCCACCTTAAGTCATGGTAAATTATTTAGCTTCTCCACACTTCACTCTTCAATCTCTAGCTATAAAAGCTCAACTTCCTAACTTTCAACAAATACCACTTTCAGCATATCCTTTGTGTTAAACACTGAAAATGAGAATGTTGCAAGAGCTGGAATTAAGAGCTGGTTAAAATGGGGAAAAAATTGATAGTGAGGAAAGTAGTGTGTTTTGGGAATGAGTTGTTTGACAGTAGGAAATTCTGTGGGGCTCCCAGTTGGTTCTTGTGTCATTTGAAAGTGCTGTGCCTGAGCTGTCTGCACTAATCAGCAAGAGATAGGAAAAGGGTGAACAACTGAAATGGTGGAAAACTTGTGACCATAGGATCAGCCTCAATGTCAGATATCTCTTAATCTAAATGAATTCAAGTGACAACAGGAAGTTGAGGAACTTAAAGACTAAGCATGTTGTGAAATGCTGCTGCTGAAATTTTGGTCACAAGCCATGGATTATTCATAGGATCAAGGCCAGTTTATATTTATGAAATATCAAAGTGAGTAGCTAGGTCATGAGTGCACTATCCAGACACATACAAGGACTCCCTACCACTCCTGTAGAAGTTATAGTGAGAGGAGAGGGATTTCAGTGTAGATAAAGCTACTTTGTTTTGGGAAAAGATGTTCACAGGCAGGCAACTAAGTAAATATAAAACATCTGCATAAAGAAAGGAGTAAGCCTTAAAAATGAGTAAACCTCTATTTATAAATAAATTTCTGCAAGAACTAACTCATATTTCTATTGGTCTAATGCATCTCAGGACTAAGTTCAAAATCTTCTTAGTACATTGAAAAGCCTAGATCCCTAAAAAAACTTTGAAGAGCAGTTTGAGGACCCCAGATCCTTTTTTTTTTTTTTGTAATAAATACATTTAACTTTCTCCCATTTTTTATTTTTTTATTTATTTTTTAAGATTTATTTATTTATGCAATCAAGAGTGGAGTGCAGGCCAGAGGTGTTGGGGGTGGGGGTGAAAGGATTCACCAGAGACAGAGTGGGGAGCAGAACAGGCAGATTAACTGAAATACACTGCTGAAGGGAGCAGCGTGCAAGGCAGGAGAGGTCTGTTGCGTCATGTGGGAATCTCCCTGGATGGGAATCGAACTCATGCTGCAGAAAACTTCATAGGCTGAGACTTAACCCCTTGCACCACCAGGGAGGCCCTCTCCCATTTTTTTTTTTTAATTTGACAATCCTAGTGATATTTATTTTATTTTTTCCCCACCAGGAACCCTTTGACCCTTTGACCCTTTCTCCCTACCTCACCCCCAGCCTCTGAAACCTCACTTCATTTATTAATATCTGCTAATTTCTGTAAGTATTTTACTTTGTCAAATTGCCTGCTATGTATGTAAAGGGCCAGTATTTGTCTTTGTCATGTTGACTTGCTTTACTCCCCATAATTCCCTTGAACTCCCTCCATTTTGCTATAAATGGCAACATTTCATCTTTCCTTAGATGAATAGCATTCTATAGTGTGGATATACCTTGTCTTCTTGATCCAATCTTCTATTGATGGCCATTTAATTGCTTCCATGTCCTAGCTAGTGTAAATAATGCTGCATAAACATTGTACAGTGTGTTGTTTTTTGAGTTGATGTTTTCACGTTCTTGGGATAGATGCCCAGAATTGGGATTGCTGGGTCATAGGTATTTCCATCAACAGTTTGTTGAGCTTTTTTTTTTTACGATTTTATTTATTTATGCATACAAGCTGGGGTACAGGCCAGAGGCGTGGGGTGGCAAGAGGGTTCACCAGAGACAGAGTGGGGAGCAGCACAGGTAGATCGAAGGAAATACACTGCTGAGGGGAGCAGCGGGCGAGGCAGGAGAGGTCTGCCGCACCATGTGGGAATCTCCCTGGCTGGGCGTCGAACTTGCACTGCTGCTGCTGACAGCTCCACAGCGCAGTGCTTAACCGCTGCGCCACCAGAGAGGCCCTTGTTGAGCTTTTTTTTAATGGTGAAAAAAATTATATGTAGAATTAACTAGCTGGACTCAGGTTATATGATCCCAGTTTTGTTGGCAACATCCAAAGCATCATATTCAGCAACCATTCAAACACATGCCTTCTCTCCATCAGGTCTGATCTGGGCGTTGACCTTGGCTCCATCAGTGTCATAGAGCTTCTTCATAGCCTGTTTGATCTGATGCTTGTTGGCCTTGACGACCACAGTGAACACAAGTACTTTGTTGTCTTCTATCTTGTGTTGTCTTCTGTTCGTACCTGACTTGAAGGTCAGGGAGGAACTTGATGATGGCAGATTGGTCGAGCGTGTTTCTCCTAGGGGTGTTCTTCTGAGGATATTTAGTTTGCCTTCAGAGTCACATTTTCTTTGGACTGCCAGAAGGCTTATGATGTGCCTGTCTTTGCCTTCAAAGCTTTTGCTTTGGCTTCAACTTTGGGACAGGCAGTAACTTCCTTCTTTACTTTTGGCACCATCTTCATGAAAAGGCTATGATTCTTTTTTATTTTATTTCAGGTAAATACAGATCACTTTTCAAAATGACTGCATCAATTTACATCCTCATCATCAGTGCAGTCAGGTTCCTTTCTCTACATCCTTTCCAGCACTTGTTGGGGGTCTTTTTATTATGTGTCATTCTCATGGGTATGGGATGGTATCTCGCTATGGTTTTAACCCACATCTCCTTTATTAGAAGCAATTATGAACAGTTTAACATTCACTTACTGATCTTCTGAATATCCTCTTCGGTGAGTTGTCTGTTCATATCTGCTGCACATTTATTAAGTTGTTTGGTTATTGTTGTTGAG
The DNA here is from genome assembly GCA_004024925.1 of Scalopus aquaticus. NCBI lineage: Eukaryota > Metazoa > Chordata > Mammalia > Eulipotyphla > Talpidae > Scalopus > Scalopus aquaticus. The sequence goes on along the minus strand of PVIJ01002449.1, from coordinate 14,642 downwards.
ATGTAAATTTTAGTTTTTTATTATTTTTTAAAGATTTTATTTATGCATATAAGCTGGGGTACAGACAGAGGCGTGGGGCGTTGAGAGGGTTCACCAGAGACAGAGTGGGAAGCAGAGCAGGCAGATTGACTGAAACACACTGCTGAGGGGAGCAGCTGGCGAGGCAGGAGAGGTCTGCTATGCCATGTGGGTTAGCTCCCTGGCTGGGCATCAAACTTATATCCCAGTGGCTGCTGATACCTTGATAGCACTGAGACTTAACCCCTTCACCACCAGGGAGGCCCCGAGTTGTATAATTTCTTTATGTATATTAGACATTAACACCTTGTCAGTTGTGTAATATATATTCCTCCCACTCAGTAGGATGTCCTTTTAATATACTTACGTTTTCTAAGTAATTATAGAAAAACTCTTTAATTTGAGTAATGCCAATTGTTTATTTTTGCTTTTAGTTCTCTTGCCATAGGGTCAAGTCTCCAAAAATATCTTTATTTTTGATGTCCTGGAACATATCAGCATTTTCTGTGCATTTTATTGTTATGGGTTGTATATCTATATCTCTGGTCTATTTGGGATTTATTTTTGTTCACATAATTAAAATGTGATACAACTGCATTCTTTTATGTGTGGAACCAGCTTTCTTAGCACCATTTGTTGAAGAGGCTCTTCTTTCCCCCTTGTAGGGTCATGGATGCTTCATTGTAAATTAAGTATTGATATGTATGTGGGTTTCTTTCTGGCCTCTCGTTTCTGTTCCATTTGTTCATGTATCTATTTTTATGCCAATACCGTAGTGTCTTGGTACTGTGGCTGTATAACATAGTTTAAAGTCAGGTAACATAATACCCCCATTTCTCTCCTTTATTTCCCCAGGATTTCTTTTGCTAGTTGAGACTGTCTTATGGTTCCAATAAATTTCAGTATTTTTGTTCAATTTTTTAAATAATATTATCGATATTTTGTTAGGGGTTGCATTAAATTGTTGTATTACTTTAAGTAGAATAATCCTTTTGTTTATATTCATTCTCCCCACCCACAAGTATAGAATGTCTTTCCATCTCCTGATGTCACAATCTAAATCATTTGACAATGTCTGGTAATTCATGTTGTGTAGGTCCTTTACCTCTTTGGTTATTTAATTTCACGGTATTTGATTCTTTTTAAAATGACTATGAATTATTTTAATTTCTTTTTTCTTGTTGTTTTTATATAAAAATGCCACCAGTTTTTATATGTTGATTTTTAACCTGCCCCTTTGCTGTGTTCATTTATTGTTTCTAATAACTTTTTGGTGGAATCTTTAGCGGTTTCTATATATAATGTATCATCTTCAAATAATGATAGTCTCACTTGTTTTCTGCCTTGGGTTCCTTTTATTTCCTGTTATCTGATTGCTTTACCTAAAACCTCTGGTAGTAAAATAAACAGGAGTGGTGACATTGGGCACTCAAATTCTCTTTTGAATTACATTGGTTGCAGGAGTTGCTTTATCATTGAAAATGTTCAAGTCATAATTTTAACTTAGCATGATTTGTGATGATGTCAACCACTATACATGAGCAGTGTCTTATTATAAGTCGTTTGTTATGAAAATAAGAAAAATAAAATGCAGCCATCTTTGGATGAATTTTTAAAGAATTGTAAGGAAGCCAGAAAAGTCAAAACAAATGTTATGAAAATCTCATTTCTCATAAGAGTACTCTGCCCATGTTCATTATCTGTACAGAGGATTTTAGACTCGGGAACAAAATGATCTCAAGACCTTACTACTTTGCAAGTTGAAGGGCTCTTGTTCTCTGCAGGGATGACTGGAGAAGTTTTAATCTGAAGTCTACAAAAAAATGGGTTGACCTACCAGCAAATATGAATACATATTGGTTATCTCTATTATATGAAAATACAACTTTTTTGAGTATATGTGTTTGATTTTAATTTTTTTTAGTAACTAAATTCTTAAAGAAGTGAATAAATTTTTAAATAAAATCTGTCTTCTTACAGGATCTTTCCTGCACTTCCACCTTTCTTTCTTATGCTCATTCCCAGTGGGAGTCTTTCAGTGTAATACAACATTATAAAAATTATGCCAGGTGGAGTAAAAAAGAAATTGAACCCACAGATTACTTACTAATTATAAAGGGGAAAATATATCATTACAGTGGACCATCTGATAATCATTATTTTAGTCAAGTGATCGAATTTATAGTTCTAAGCATGGGACAGGCTGACATTTTGTGCTTCCTGAATGGTGCAATATGAAGCACATAACATCCTATATAAAGTTTCTTGCCAAAAATAGTTGTCCTAAATGTAAGTAACCTAAATCTAAGTCTACAGACAAACTTGACAGTTCGCAAACAAAACAGGGATGAGTTAAATAGCACAATGAGGAAATATGAGACAAATCCGAAAGGAGAGACATTTTATAAGACTGCTGCCCTGTTCTCAAAAAAATAAATGATTATTATGAAAAAAAGTTAATAGCGTTTGTTTTCCTTTCATGAAAAATAGGGAAGGGCTATTTAGATTCAAAAGGGTAAAGAGGCAAAAGAACTAAATGCAGTGGGTGAATATTGGTTATTTCTGATTGGGAATAAATACAATAAAAGATATTGTTGAGACAATTGGAAAAATGATGCCCATTTAATTATTTATTAGTTATGTGATTAATAAGTAATCTGTGGGTTCAATACATATGGATTATATGTTAGGTGATATGCCACATTGCTAGTTTTTAAGATTTGATAGTGGCCATATGGTTATAGATTATTAGATGTCCTATGTTTATAAAATATGCTGGAAGTCTGGAAGGGTGAAGAGTTATGATGTCTTCTACTGGCAAATCTAGGTAGAATGTATTTGTGTGTTCATTGTACTATCTTTCAACTTTTCTATTTGTTTGAAAGTTATATATAGATATAGAGATAGATATATGTATAGATAGAAAGGGAGAAAATTGGTTTTTATTCTTTGAGAAGCACAAATTATAGAAGCGCTAAGTTTTTTTTAAAGAATTAACTAATTTTCCCCTCTTTTCTATTTTAGGCTCAAGAAAAGGGAAGACTGGACTATGCTAAGGTAGGTAGATTTTATATATACAACACAGCTTTATACATTACAGTTTGGTTTTTGTTTATATTTGAAATGTCAAAAAAGTATTATCTCATAGAAAGTTGAGGGACATTCCTTACTAAATAACAGGCAATCTCAAGTAAAATAATATTCATACAACATAAGTTTATTTGTTAAGTATCTACTTCATTCCAGACACTTTACTAGGTGTTGGGAATACAACAGTAAACCAGATGGAGTCTTTCCTTTCAGGAATATACAGTCCAGTGGGTGGGAAAGATAACTAATAATCAACTAAATTGAGGCATCATATAATGTCAGGTGGTTGTAAGAAAGATAAAGCAGGTAAGATCTCTAACCATTGCCTTTGGGCTAGGGATGGAAAATAACTTTTAGCACCACTGGAATATACCTGAGAGGCACCATGCAGGTGCCTGGACTAGGGCTTCTAGTGACAGTAGTCTTCACATCATCTGTGAGCTTTTGAAAACATGTGTGCCTAGGTTACCACTGCATCATGCCCTCTTCCACTAGATCAAAAACCCCTGGTGGGGAAACAGGGCACAGTCAGGATGGAAGGTTCGGAAAAGTCTTCACAGACAATTCTGTCTCACTACCTTGGTTAAAAGCCTCCATGGGCATTCAGATTTCAGTGCACCAATGCAGCCTCACAGGCACGTGTGGATCAAAATCTGTTTTCCCCTTAGGGACAAATGGATCATTTTAGCAGGAGTGTGGGATGCACAGGTCCCTCCCAAGTGCAAAGATCGCTAAAACTGTTGAGCTAAAAAACTAGCCAGTTTATGCAGCAATCAGGAATATCCAGGGTGTGAACACACTTGCACTCCCAATACAGGAAGTAGAAATACCTGAAGGGCTCTGCTTGCAGTGAGACAACTGAAACCCAAGATGATCTCTTCAGGGCTGATCTAGAATCTAGTCTTTTCCTGGCGGCCCTGAGGTGCACACGCGGGGCTCTGTGCCTTTATCCTAACAATTCCTTTCCCGAAATGCACTCCCTTCTTATTTGTCTCACAAACTTTTGCCTCCTTCAAGAAAGCTAGATAATAGGAGCACCTCTAAACTTAGGACCTCCATATTTGTTACCCCACCTTAGATGTCTACTTGAGCCTTATCTTATGCCCAGATGGGCACTGTGGACATTTCCTCTTGGGTCTCCCACAGGTGTGCAGACTTAATGCTTCTTAAACGGATACAGATCTTCCCTGACATTTCTGGCCTTTTTTTTATAGACTTTTTTTTTTTTAACTTTTTGAGTTTTAGGTTCACAGAATAATTGAGCAAAAAGTATAAAAAGTTCCCTGACCCCCACATAACACACTACTTCCGCCACTATCAATTCTGTGCACCAGATGATACATTTATTATAATCAGTAAATCTGCTTGACACGTCATTATCACCCAGTATCCACAGTTTACATTAGGGTTCACTCTTGGTGGTGTATTTCTGGTCTTTTTTACTGCTCTTTCTCTTGTTGTTACTATCAACCCAGTGGTCAGTCATGTGCAAAACATAGGACAGCTTCTACTCCCTCACTCCTGTGTTCCATGACCAACTCATGCCAGTTTTATATCCTATAGTTTCTTCACTCCAGCCCCTCCTCTTGATCTCTCTTCCATTGTTCATGTTGAGTCTTTATTTGAACCAGACAGCCTACTGACTGGTCTTCCAGCCTCTCTTTTGTTCCCACAGATCCATTACCAGTCAGAATATCTGTCTAAATCACGAATCTGACAGCTTCACACTCCAGCTTAAAACCCCTCATTGGCTCCATGTGTCTATAAGGCAAATTCAAAGCTAGCTAGACTGGCATATAAAGTACTGTGTGATCTCACCCCCTAGAGGGATTATTAGCTTTGTGCCCTCCCATCCTTTGCTCTAGCAGCACAGAATTACATAAAATGTACTATTTCTATTCTTCAAGCCTAAATTCATACTGTCTCTTCTGCTTGAAATGCCCTTCCTTCTTTATTTGGTTACCTCTGCTCCTCCGATAAGGCTTAATTTAGGATTGTCTCCTACAGGAAGTCCTCCCTGGACCTCCAGACTGGATTAGGCACTTTACTAATTAGGTATACCCTTTAATACACTATACATGTCTTAGTCAGTGTACTTACTCTGGTATAATGATTCATTTATGAGACAGACATAGTCTGTCACAGTGACAATGTCTATTTGTCTTTGCATACTTGGTGCGTAACAGTGTTTAGCACTGGGTAAATGGGGATTGAGTAAGGCTGCAAGTAAGAAAATAACAGCATATAAAGTTGGTTGCGGGAGAAAACCTGATAGGGGGTTGTTTGTTTTTTAATCTCAGTCAGAGAGGAAAGGAAAGCATTTGACACAGGTTGCAGGTATCAGGAGGGTTAAGAAGATTGCTTAGGTAGATTGGAATAAACTAGCTTGGAGATAAAGGCTGTAATTCCACTGTTATAGTTAAAGAAACTTACCATGACTAAAAAAAAAGTAAGGGGAAAGTCATCATTATTTGGCAATAGAGTAACTTTTGATCATTGTTGCTTATTTCTGATTAAGAGAATTCTTTTAGGGTTTCTTATTGCAGAAGCACATGACAATAGAAGAGACTCAAAAGAGAAAAATGTAGTACATACATAGAACACCTCTGGACCTGCCACCACCTGTAAAATCTGTTATTAGTCACTTATCCTCTTTGGTGTTCTCTCAGTTTCTATACTACAAAATGAGTCATTTTAAATAATACCATTCTACTCTGAGGTCCAGATTCATTCCTTCATCCACCCAGCCACCATTGATTTGAAATGTAATATGTATCAGACACTGTGCTAGTGCTGACTGCCATCTTGAGCAAGACTGACTCAGCCTTTGCCCTCACATACAGACCTCCCTATCTAAAATAGCCTCTCCCTTTGCTATAATTTTTCTTTTCAACACTTACCATAATCTAAAATAATCATTTTTTATAAAGAAGGTACTATTTATTTTCTTTTTTTTTAAAGATTTATTTATTTATGTGTACAAGCTGGGGTGTAGGCCAGAGGTGCATGGGGATGAGAATTCACTAGAGACAGAGTGGGGAGCAGAACAGGCACATCAATTGAAATACACTGCTGAGGGGAGCAGTGGGCAAGACAGGAGAGGTCTGCTGTGCCATGTGGGAATCTCCCTGCCTGGGGAACAAACTTGTGCTGCAGTGACTCTGGACAGCTTCATAGTGCTGCAACTTAATCTGATGCGCCACCTGGGAGGCCCTAAAATAATCATTTTTATTTAATCATGTGTTTCTTCTTCCACAAATATGTAAGAGTCCCAAAGAATCCGTAGATTCAGATTAGCCCATTTTAACAGTATATTGACTACAAAACAGTCCATCTCAATGTTCAGTAGCCCGAAGATTGCCTTCCCACGTGTGTAGTGAAATGTCCCTCATACCAATAAGTAGAAACCCAACCCCCTGCAATATGTGGTGCTCTTCTGATATTTACGGGCTTAACTTGATCTAGGTAATTAATCAGACCCATCCTCCTTATACAGACCCAAACCCGAGTAACAAGGGAAAGAAAAATTATTTCCATCTCTTCCAAGTACTGCAGTGGTCTGTACTTCCAAGCACTACAGCTGCAGTGTTATCTCTTGTGCAGTGTGTCATGGGGCCCTAGCAATACATATTACAACCCAAGATCTACTCAGCTCTGCTTCCCGTGGTTCTGGGCATGTGCTAACTGATGCAGGTGTCATGCTTGGTGCCTCAGGGCCCCCCTAGTGGGTTAATTTGTAAAACTATATTTGAAAAACCCACTAGCCATTTCTGGAAACTGTCATGAAATTTATTTGTTGTTGGAAATTTCTTCAGTTCCAAGCTTTTACTCAAAAGTGAAATTTTATCTGAAACATAAGATTTCAAGAACCATAGAAAATTTTGTTTTGGTCACATGCTCTGTGGCTTGATGTGCCATCTCACAAATTTTGTCAGCCTCAGAATGGCGAGGAAGTAAGGGAGAGGGTGGAAGAGGTGAGCATTTCAAAATCGGTCTTAGCTTGAGAATGTCTGTCACATTCAGCAAAACAGTGGTCTGTACTCAAACACTGAGATAAGAAACTGAATTGCTTTTAAATTGAGTTCCTGTTGCTATAGAGCCTGGATACAATGCCTTACACTGGGGCAGTGCCTTTCATCTTAAGATATTGAAGCACTCAAAGACTATTAATTCACTAAGTCTCCCCCGCCTCTATGAGGTGGTTAACACAGAACAGGAGCATTCTCCCCATTACTAAAACTCATCCACCTGGGGGCTGGGCAAGGATGGAAGCTGTTTAATGGTGAGGTGATTCTACCCAGTAGCTTTTAAAATGGAAGAACAAGGAACATCTTAGTTACCTAGTTAAAACTGCAGGAGAAGTTTTATTAGGCATAATGTCATTACCAGAAGTGAATTGTGACCAAAAAGCTGGCGCTAACAGTTTTGCTCTTCCACACGTGCTCAGGGGATCTTAATTGCAGCAGTTGGCCTATGGCTCTGACTGTGTGAATCTCAGGCTGTTCTCTATTCCTTGGAGCTCAGGCTCCAAGGTTAAATGCACCTGATTGAGTTCAGTGCTAAGAGGGAAGAGTGCCACCTATTGAATTGTAGGAATTCATGGGCATGTGTTGGGACTGGTGAAGCTTCTCCGACCACGTTCACGCTTGGTTTGCTATGGTAACTAATATATATGTCTGAAAGAAAACGAATATGTTGACTACTCTCACTTAGAAAAACATCTACAAACGTCTGTGTATTTTCCCCAGCTGGAGCTGAGCGTATGCCTGTAGTTTAGCCTACTGCTACTTGAAATAAGCATGCTGCTAAAAGACTGAGGCAGATGGTATTTTTACCACTTCAGGCAAAACATGGCACCTATAGTTCGGCTTCTACAATTTTAATTTTTTAACACTTTCAAAATGACTTGTTTAAATATCTCTATCGCAGAGACTAAGACTTTTTACAATTTCTTTTTAATAATTGCTTCAGATATATGGATATGACTGAATATCATGGTCAAAACCAAACTGGCACTGGATATGACACCTGGTTATTTTTTTCATAAGTACCTAGGACTGTGCTGTAAATGGGCTTTAGTGTGCATACTAATTGTGACACCAAGACTCTAAAAATGATTTCCTGGAGCTCCAGTCTTCATTGTGTAGTTTATATAATTTCCCCCCATGACTCAGTACAGAAAAGAGGATTATTTTTTAATGTCTTCTTTCTGAATTTCTCTCTAAACACAGAATTGCTCAAGTTTAGGCACTTGATGAAGAGAGGGCTTGGCACGTGGTCATTCATTAGCATCCAGTTCACACCAAATGTAAGAGATTTTTTTTTCTTAAAGTAATCAGCTTTTTGACCTGCCCTCTCCTGGAATCTGCTGGGGTTCCAGAGTTCTCCTAACTGTCCTCCCGTGCCCCTCAGTTTCTAGAGCCGCTGCTCTCCTCTTCCCTCCCCGCCCACAGAAGGCCTTGCACATTTTGTTTCATCATGAAATGTATTTGCATAGGGAACACATTAAAATTCTCTTCCTACCAGCAAACAGTGTTGTCCACAGACATTTGCATTTGCATGATCACATATCATCACTTCCCCTTAAAAAGGAAAAATTGAGTCTTTCCTCTCCGTCATGGATCTCCTTTCCAAGGTTCGCCCTTTTAGCTGTGTCTTCTCTCTCATTGTATGTGGCTTGCTTCAACCAAAAATCTGCTTTTTTGAATCTTGAGTACAAGAAATTTTCTGAAAATATTATTATCCTTCCTTCACTGACAAAGCCAGGCTCTTTTTTTTTTTTTTTCTGGCAGACCACTTTTGCATGCGTGGTCTTTCCCATTACCCTGGCTATCTGGCTCTGAGAATTTTTCACATTGGCACATTTAGAGACCAGATGTTGCTGTGTTTTCTCTTCCCTGTCCTCTTCTCTTGGGCAGATGCTTCTCCCACCTTGAGATTTTACAGTAGTTCCTTTGGTAAAATATTCCATTAACATCACTGTATACACTAAATCTCACATTTCCTTTAACCTCTTGAATTTGTCTTAACATTTAGGATTTCTGTTTAGTGGTAATTAAGGAGACTAAATAGAAGCATTATATTCTTCTATCTTTTTCCATAAAGGACTTGTACAACTAGATGTTAATAACAGAATTGAAAAGGAAAAATGCAAATACCTTTATAATCTTGGTGCAACTATGTAAAATTTTATATGCTAAAGGCTGAAAAGACAACATGTAGAAATGTAAATAAGGTCTTTAAAGTGACAATATTTATGCATGTTTTTAAATAAGAAATATATCGTACTTTTAAAAATATTTGTTTTAAAAGTGTAAGCTGATTTGAATTGAGGATTTTTTTTTCATATTATGCCTAGAGGTACTGAAAATTGAAAACTAACATGCCTGAAATCATGTTTTAGTGACATAACCAGAATTTAATTCTAGACACCTAGGGACAGTCTATGCTTGCTTCTATGTCAACAGGCAGAAATACACGAGAGAAAATGTAATTGTTTCACACTACATATCTGTGCTGGCCCTCAAGAAGGGATTGAGGTGTTAGCAGACAGTTGAGAAGAAGGAAACCCGGTGTGCTGAGCAGGCCTTGCACGTGTGGTCTGGCGACCTAACCATATCACAAAAGTGTGTGCTGGAAGACTCTGCCAGCACTGCCATCTGAATATTTTAAATCCCTCTCTGCTTGTTTCTTTAAAAAAAAAATTTTTTTTTTTTTTTGGCAATCACATTTCAGACAAGTGTTTTTCCTTGAGGCAATAATGAATAGATTCTATTTAATCTGTTTTTTTCAAAACAATTAATTTTCTAAAGTCGTTTTTTGCAACTCCTGTTTTGATTCCAAATCACCTTCAAAATATAATTATTAATGATGGAAAAATAACCATTGATCTATCTATTTCTGTCCAAAATAAAATGTAGAAGCTTTTGTATCATGTAAAACTTGAAGTCAAAAATAAATTCTAATCACACATGCCATGAATGGTTTGTACCTGAAACCTGAGTTCTGCCCTTTTATGAGCCCTCAAGTCTTTTAGCAAAATAATTGCCCTCTGGACATTTATTCATCCCCATCATCAGGCCAGTTTCTCCTCCACAAGTCTCTGAGTGTATTATTTTGCATTTGTCTCCAGTGACTATCATCTTGCTTTGATGATCTATTCCTCTAATTTCTTAATGTTATTTTAAAATTAGATTCTTGTTCTCTGAGGTGTTAGCAATCCCACACACTTCAATGGCATCAACAGATTGAATCATTATAATCTCTATTCCCTTGTAGATCATGAATAAAATTATTAAATGATATCAATGATAAACCTTTTTATGTCATCATAAAATGTGCCACCTTCTCAGTTGTTAGCTCAAATACTGTTGATACTATTTTAATTCAGCCTTCTAGGCAGTTGTAAATCTTTTTTATTTTTCTTCATATCATATTCCTAGCTGTTGATCTTTGGTTTCAAATTATATAAAGTGTTACAATATTTAGTTCACAATAATAATATTTGATAGGCAATCTCTTCTATTGTTAAATTTACCATTTTGATACTAGACCCTAAAATAATTACATCTCTACATAATATCTAACACTTACCAGGAAGCTAAGGCAGATTTAGATTGTTGATGAAGACCGGTTGTTAGTTATAAGCCTGGAATCATGTTTGGTTTGCTCACAATCACAGCCCCTGACACATACTAGACACCCAAAAATGTTTGTTGAATTCCTGCTGAATGAATGAAGAATGAATCAAGTGTTTGTGCTTGTATTCTGTTCTTTTAATTCATAAGGCATATTTGACTTACCTTTGTACCTCTTATTCCCCTCCCCAAGTATATTTTCAATTAAATGATTACATTCTCAATGTCTTCCCACCTCCTAGGTTGAAATAAAGATTCACTTGGGGTAGCCTTTTGAATCTTAGTCTAGAAAACTAAAAATCTCCTCTAGGCTGGGTTGTGGGTAAATGATCAGCACTGTGGGGTAGCTGGCTTCAATTATTACTCCCAGTTTGTGGTATCGGGAGCCACCTGTGCTCAGGGAGAATCTGTGTGCCTTTAGTGGAGGACAGCACCACTTTCCCCAGAGAGGAGCCTGCTTTGTCCATTGGAAGTGTTTTAAGTAAACCTGAAGGGAATACTGTTTATATCCTCATTATTTAAAAAAAAAAAAGCAGAGAGGCATGCATTTTCCAAAATTATATTGGGGGGGGGGGGGAAACAAAGGGATAGCACCTCTGTATAATGCTAAATGTGATTTTAGTAAGTTAGAAGTGTTTGTAATTACCTGGATTTATGTATACACTAATCCTATGGTCTGTTTTCAAGAATTAAGGATTTTGTGAGTTCAGGATGTTTGATCTATCACAGCTGTAATTTGTGCAGTCAGGATATCTGAAGACATTCTTCCATGTTTCTGGGCAGTGTCTGCAAGCACTATTCAACTCCCTACTTACCACATCAGACAAAGTATTGATTCTGGATGTGCTTAACCACCTTTCCTGAAATAGCAAGCTGGCTGTGCCACCTCACTTTTCAAATAGAATTACCGACATAACTGCGGAGATCAAAAGACCTACAACATAGGCTAGTGGTTTGTAAAATGCTACTAAAGATGACTAGTGAGTGGATCTTGTCCCTTTCATTCCAGTCCTTGACTTTCTAGCTTGATCTTACCTATTTACCAGATAAAGCCAAAGGTGAACCGCCAAAGATTGATTCAGGTATGGTGCAATAGTGCCCCCTGCAGAAGGTCTTCCTGTTCTAGAGCTAAGGAAATTATGCTAATCTTTATTTTTATATTCCTGACCCATCTGTTAGGATAGGTTGTAGGCCTTTCTATGTGTTGTTAGTGCTTTGAGATGCATGCTGTTGTGTAGTTGGTTTTCATTGCGTACTCTGTTCAAAGCATACGTTAAAGCAAAGAGTTCCATCAAACTCTGTATCTGATTACCTTTGTTTTGTTGAAAGAAAATCAAATAACTTAACAGTGTTCTCACAGTTACTTTTTCACGGACATGATTCCACCCAGGTCTGCGACTGCATGGTGTATATTCTTTACCACCTTACTGCTTATCAAGGTGCTTTAGACATACTATAAAATAATAATTTTTTGCTCTTACAAGAAAATTTTCTAGATATAACCATTTAGCACAAGTTCTCATCAACATTCTCTCGAGGGAAACAAGGTTCTCTGTTTACAAATACACCTTCCATAACACCGTAACAGAGTCCTGTCACATCTGGAAGAGGTGGTAATCCTGCAGGTGTTTGCAAACACTTACATGGCACCAATAATAACCTCTTCACCCCAAATCCTGCACTTGCCCCCAGTCTGATGCAATCTGTCTGGGAGACATGTTTGAAGTATACATTTATTTCATTGTCATCACCATCCCTAGATTTAATTTTTCTAAAGTCTGAGGTGCTTTCTAGTGATGGAAGTCATAAATCTGTTTTAATCTCATATTGGATGAAAATGCATGTTAGGGTATTAGAAATCTAGGGTCATGTGGGTATTAGTGTCTGTAGTAGTTTTGAGGCAAGTGATCCCAGATATTAGCATCCAAATACTAAACAGATGAAATATCGGAATACAAGAAGTATTTTAAGAAAGGTATAAGTAAGACGTGGACTTGAATAAAATAATAGAAACCCAGATTGATTCACTCACTCTTGGTTTATGTATTCCTCAAATAATCCCAGGATTACTTGCTACCTACATAATGTTAGTGCTCTCTTCCCACAGTGTTCTCTTCAATGAAGTAACCAGCATACTATTTGTCATGAGAGTACACACCTTACTATTTACTGATTCACTGCTAAAAAGACTACAGGCAACAGTGGCTCATTACTATAGTCTACAACCTATGTTTTTGCTTGTTGAATTTCCATACAGTTTGCTTCATGTTCCCTGTTTTGCTTTTTGAATTTCAATGTGTAGAATTAAGGTCCTTTTTGGAATATGACAACTAAAATTAAAAATTAACTTTGATGAAATATATAGATAAATCTATCACTGTTTATAAATCATAAATTTTCCTTCAGAAGACATGATACCCAAAAAACAATGATTGCTTCTACTATGAAATTAAGCATCAATTTAATATAACTCCATATTATATAAACCTCAAATGTCCAACCTGTCAAGTGCAGATGAAAGTTTGTAAACTAAGAATTAAATTGTATGTTTTGTTCCATGTCTTTGCATTTTGAAATCGGACGCATCTGTTCATACCCTCAGCTACAAGTTGATCTCTGTTCCTTAAGTAGCAAACACTACTTTGCCTAAATTTGCTGCCATGGAGCCAGCAATTTTGAGTGCACCAGTGAAATTTTATTAACTACATGAAAATTTCCCTAACCCATATACAAATGTGTGTAGGGGTTTTTATACAAATACATATGTATACTAATACATATATATATACACATATACATATATATGTGTGTGTGTGTGTGGTATAAATACTATAATTCTAATTATGTTTTTATTAATTAAGGATTTAAATAAAAGGACACCAGTTTTGTTTTATGACTCAGTAGTGGATGTAATAATACCTGAATCTTATTCACTACCTTTTCGTTTTAAGTATAACCAGAAGAATATAACCAATTGAGATATTTATGGTTGTTTTCTTAGAAGAAAATTTGGAAATTTTCCACCTCCAACCCCCATTGAAATTTGTTCTGCAACCATATGGCATTTTTTATTTTGATTTAGAATTTTAAAAAAAGATGTGTTATGTTGTAACACAGGTACATAATCCATTGATGGCTTTGATTTTCTATCTTCTCTGTATATTTTACCCAGTTCTTTGACTTGGTGCATTTTTTTATCTACTAAATAAAATGGCCCTTATGATTAGGCATTCAAAGAACATTTTTGACATAGGTATATGGTCACTTCTCAAATTAAATTGTAATGCTTCCCAGTTTGTATAGGAGTAGAAGAAAAAAAGCATAGAGTATGTTGGTTAAGAGCAAGAACTCTTTGAATCTTGACTCCAGCATTTATTTGCATTTCATGTTACCTGAGGCAAGATATTCTTGCCCTAGTTTGTTCACCAGTAAAATGATAATAATGGTAGCACTACTTTATGGGACTGTTCTGATGATTACTAGGCATACATAAGCACTATATATGGAAAGACAACAAAATTATCTTTGTTGTTACTACTAGTAGTAGTAGTGGTAGTGGTGGTAGTGGTGGGGTTCATATGATAGGGTTTGGTGTGTGGGCTTCTTGAGTCCCTCTGAGAAAGAATTCAGCAGGTGTTCCAACTCATAGCACAAGGCAAGTTTATTAAGGACAGGAAAAAAGGAAAGAGGGACCCCCGCATAGACACAGATGGGCAGTCTTAAAAGACAAGAACTACATTTTTGAAAGGCATAGGGTTTTTTTGTTGTTGTTGTTATTTATGTCTTTCACATTTTGTATTCCTCTTGGGCAGCCCACCACCAATTCACCCGTGATCCATCTCCATGGTCCCCTGTATTCTCCTCTCTTCCATTTTGTGCCCTTATCCTCTCCTCCCC